>JAQGBS010001169.1:0-16799 GCA_034698545.1 Acrobeloides obliquus | reverse complement strand
TCATCTGCATCATCGGCTTTTATAGTTAGGGTATAAATTTTGCTGTCCCATAAAGGGATCTAAAATTTTATGAGTTTTTGTAAAAAATTTCTTAGAAATGTCGAAATTTGCATATAGGTCTAAGATTAAGCCTAGGCCTAAACTACAGTAACGGGAAAAAGTCTTTGAACAAAGGACCCTTTGCTCAAAATTTGCATAAATTTTGAAAAAAACTATATGAATACCTTGACATAATAAGTTTTATATGGAGTTTTTACACGAGAAAACAATTTCTTTTCTGCCTCTTTGAGTCGACACAAAATTTCACTTTGAAGAGGTTCATCACTTTAAAAAATCAATTTTTATGAATCACCACAAAAACTTACTCGTCTAACTCTTCTCCTAGAACAACGTCGGAATCGATTTCATCGAGGTTACTAGAATTTTGATGATCGACAACCGAAGTTTCTTTGCACATCTTTTTAAAAAAATTTTTTTAAATACAATCAATGGACAAAAAAGTTAATTTAGCTGTACATTGGTGAAGTATGAAAGCAAAAAGAATTGATGATAACACACGAATGTTTATTTCGTGCTTAGTTTGTGTCTATCGACTTAAAAAAACATAGGTGCAGAATAGGAACAGGATGACGCAGCTGAATCGATGACAAATTAGGCTATAGGTCATTTTGCACGAAAACGGTGATTTTTTGCACAGGCACAGATCACTTTTTCACAAGTATTTTCGCACAAGGGTATCATGCACATACCAAGTTTCATCAAGAATTTTGAACAAGTATTCATACACCAATCACTTTTTTTACACAGGGATTCGTTGCACTTTTTGCACAGATTTTTTACACACAATTTTTTGCATGAGGGCTTTTAGCAGATTCAGGCAAAACTCTTGGTTAATCGTTTCAATAAGGGTCGACACAAGCTATCGTACTGACCACATTGTAAATACAAAATGGCCACAAGCTATCGTACGAGTACGATGAAATTTCGTACGACAATATTTATTATATAGTCACGAACCGGGATAAATAAACAACAAATTCAATAAGTTAAAAATTATCGATAAAGTCGGAAAATGAGACAATCTGCTTCAACTTCTCAACATAATTTTCCCGATTCTTCTCATCCATTTCTGCTGGTGTTGCTGCTGCTTTTTTGATAGTTTCCATAGCACCATAAAGGGTATTGACAAGATTTTCAGCGGTTTCTTGAAGTTTCGGCGTTTCGGTGGGCGCTACAAATCCATCTGGCTCAATCGTCCATCCACAAGCAGAAATAATCGTGCGAAGTTCTTCCGGGTCTTTTTCCAACGCCAGCAAATTGGCGACTTGTTCAGACTCGATAGATGAATAGCATTTTGCGATGAGTTTAAGTTGCTTTGAGAGTAAGCGATTCTTTAGTTCTATCACATAGTGACTAAATTATGAGATTAGATCGATCAGGCCAAAAATCGCATTTTTGGGCAAAATAACATTTTTGACGCATTTTTGGAACAGAAAATAGCCATTTTTGACGAATTTTTGGGCAAAAATGGCTAAAATATGGCATTTTTATCCAAAAAAATCGCATTTTTGGGCAAAACATAGTCATTTTTGGTAAAAAAATAGGCTTACTGAAGTCGTTCGTTGAGATTCAAACTTCGAGCTTCTTTTAGAGCACTCGCAAAATCATATTGGTAAATGTGCTGTCCAGTTTTCCAAATATTTCGCAACGTTTTGTCATCGTACTTTTCAACGGCACGCATAAAGCAATATTTTGCCTGAAAAACAAACTTTTTCCACTTTGCCACATGTGTTTCAACGAAAAAAGTCTGAAGTTTTCTGAAGATTTTAGCCATTTTATACTCAAGGGATTTCAAAAAATCTTCACAAAAATATCCTTATAGGCCAAAAAATCGCATTTTGGATAAAAAATAGCCATTTGTGACGATTTTTGGTGAAAAAATGCTTTTTTTTCAAAAATGTTCAAAATCGGAAAAAACATAAGAGAGACCCTTAAGAAAAATTCAATTTTTTCAGGGACGGGGGCGGTCGCTCCCTCCCTTCTTGGCTACGCTTTGTTGAAAAACATGCGTTTTTGCACATAAACACCATCTCAAATCACCTCAATTCGCTTCTGCTGCACAAGATAAATCAACAAAAGCTCTGCGTATAAATCTGCGTTCAGTCCACCACCAATAATCAATTCCTGTTCTTCAAGCTGAAATCTTCGTCCATTAGCATCATCCTAAAATTGAGGGATTGCAACAGGACAATTCAAATATAGCACAATGCCTACCGAAGAAGAGATCACCATAGATTCCGCGACTGGAGCCGCAGATGCTGAGGATTGAGCCGCAACTTGAGGTGCTGGGGCAGTAGGTTCAATAACATCTTCAGCCTCCATATCAACTACACTTTCTAAAAAAGGTGTGTTTAGCGTCAAAATTTCCGATCTCTAGTTGTTAGCTTGAAGCTAGAAACTTCTTACCTGGAGATTTAACAGTAGGTGCTGTTTCAGGGCCACTAGGATCTGGCGGTGGTGCATCAGAAGTGGAACTAATATTATCTGGCACACGTTCTGACATTTTTCACTTAAAAGTTTTTCTTTGTGTAGTTTTTTCAACTCTAAAAATTACAAAAACAAAAAAGCAATAAATTAAAATTCGAATATTGACCATTTTGCTTCAATACAATATCCTGAATCGGTGCCATGAAAGCATTTTAAAAGTTCGGAAATGTGCGCAATCGATTTCTCGCATAAAGTTACCCCTAGAGAGGTCATTTCCAAAGAAAAAAGTAAAAAAATTCACGTCTAGTGGGCTAATCGTTAGTAGTACCGAGATTTTTTCGGCTCGAATGGTGAGAGGGGTCACCGGTCCCCGATGCCCTCCAGACAGCTACGTCCCCCTGGGATTCCGCGAAGTGTCTCGCGATAATTTACCCCCAGAAAATCATTTTCAGGCAGAAAATCTAAAGATTTTCGTTTCAATACATACTCCGATTCCCTGATTCAGGGTCTGGGAAGCGTTGGAAATGGCTGCCGTGAAACACCCTCCCGAGTTTCCTGAGGGGGTACCCCATAAAAGTGATGTCGATCGTCTTCTCTCATCGTTCCCCTACAGTTTTAGCGTCTCGGGTTTGAATTTAAAACATCTTTTTTTTAAAAACAGAGCTTTATGTCACAAAACGTGTCACAAAATTTTTTAAGGGTTATTACTTTTTCGTCGATTTTCTCGTTTTTCTATCGATTTTCATCAAAAGTAACCTTTAAGAAAATTGTATAAGAAATCAAGCTCTACAACCTTGTTAAAGGGATTTAAAACGAATCTTACTAGAAAACGATAAAATTCATTATCAAAATAAGTATCCTTACAAAATTTTGGTGACACCCAAGGTTCGGTTTTCTCGAAAAGTTTGTTTTAAGATGAAAAAGTTGGTCCGGACTCCGGATACACGCACGATAAATTTATAAAGAAGATGGGCTGAATATGAAACCCGATCGTGTAGGGCTTTTTCGGCAAAACTACATCTATTTGCCGTTGCTTCACGAATCTTTATGATAAAAATTTCATTCTCTTAATTGTAATGAACTTGTATTACAATTTTCAAATTTTCGTGTTGATAAAGAAAATTTTCAAATCTGAATATGGTTCAAAAATGGCAAAAAGATATCGCTCAAGGGTGGGCTTGAACCACCAACCTTTCGGTTAACAGCCGAACGCGCTAACCGATTGCGCCACTCGAGCTTATTCGCTTCATATACTATTATCTATGACTAGAGCGAGAAAAATCGGATGCGACGTGTATGAAGAAAGAAAGTGCTGCTCGTGTGCAGGAAAATCTTGCATAAAAATTGTGAATTGTTGGAATTTTTGAACAAAATTGTGAATTTTGAAAAAAACCTTTCAGTTAATAGTCGAACATGCTAACCGATTGCACCACTCGAGCTTGGCCTCTAAAAAAATACAAAGTGTATTAAAAAAACGGAATTTGGGCGATTTTTTCATATTTTTTCTCGAAATTTTTTTCAAAAATGACTCTATTAGGACTAATTTTATGCGGGGAATCGATTGCGCGCATTTTCGTTGCTTGAAAACGCTTTCCTCACCATGAATCAGGGAAATAAGAGTGTGTATTGAAGCGAAAATATGAAAATTTTGAATTTTTCTTCTGAAAATCATTGTTCCTGGGTTATTTTATGTGAGGAATTCGAAAAACATGCTCCCATGTCGAGTATAAATGCTTCCCTGAATCAGGGTAAGCATGTGTAATAACAAGAAAATAACTCAAATCTTTCTTAAGGGGTGCAAATTAGGGCCCTTTCTCCAAAAAATTTTTTAAATGACCTCCTAGGGGTAAAAATAGGGTGAAAAATCGATTGCCCCGTCGCGTGAAAATGCTTCCTTGGTCCTGATCCAGAGGATGGAGTGGGTGTATTGAAGCGAAAATCAAATATTTTCGGATTGTTATGAGAAAACTGTCGATTTTTAGGTTTTTCTAGGCGGAGAATCGATTGCGCGCATTCTCGAACCATGAAAACGCTTCCTTGACCCTGATTCAGTGAAGAAATCGGTGTATTGAAGCGAAAATCAATTTATTTACGTAAATACGTATCCTTTCGCTGAATCAGAGTCAAGGAAGCGTTTTCACAGTTCGGGAATGCGCGCAATCGATTCTCCGCCTAGAAAAACCTAAGAATCGACGGTTTTCTCATAAAAATCCGAAAATGTTTGATTTTCGCTTCAATACATTCACCATCTTCCCTGAATCAGGGTCAAGGAAGCATTTTCACGCAACGGGGATGTGCACAATCGATTTTTCACCTTATTTTTACCCCTAGGAGGTCATTTTTCAACAAAAAATGTTTTTGAAAAAGGGCCCTAATTGCACCCTCTTTAATTTCGTGTTACTACATATGCTTACCCTGATTCAGGAAAGTATTATTCGACTCGGGAGCATGTTTTTCGGATTCATCGCATAAAATAACCTCAGGAACGATGATTTTCAGAAGAAAAATTCAAGATTTTCATATTTTCGCTTCAATACACACACTCTAATTCCTTGATTCAGGGTCAAGGAAGCGTTTTCAAGCTTCATGAATGCGTGCAATCATTTCTCTGGATAAATTTACCCCCAGAAAGTTATTTTCAGTCAGAAAATCTAAACATTTTCGATTTTCGCTTCAATATATCACTCCAATTCCCTGATTCAGGGTCAAGGAAACATTTTCAAGTTTCGGGAATCGCACAATCAATTCCCCGTAAAAATTTTTTTCATGATCCATTCAATCAAGAATGAACTCGATAAATTTATTATTAAGTTTATATATTTCGCACAACTTTCATGACCCTTTCAATCGCCATCTGGAATGTGTTTGTTTTCGGTCGGATTCTTCTTCTCTTTCTTCATATCTTGTGAACTATTTTCCCTAGGAAGATCGGGAGTAGATGGGAAATTGGATCTGAACGAAAACATCCATATCCAATCCATATGGAACATCAACGGATAAATGCGAATTGGATAAATTCGTTTCGGTTGATTTTCGTGCGCCATCTTCATCCTGTCGTTTTCGAACATGCACTTCAGTGATGGTAGGATGTGTTCTAACTTATTTTGATGGAATTTTGAGAATAAGAAATCGATTGCGCGCATTGCCAAACCTTTTAAACGATCTCTTTGACCCTGATTAGTCCATTTTCGCTTCAATACACACACCTCTTTCCTGAATCAGGGAGTCTGGGCGCGTATGGTTAAATTGAATTTTTTCCCCTTGTATGTCTCCTTTATGTTTTCGCCCAAAATAAAAAAATTTTTTAGCCAAATTTTTTCATTTTTAATCAAAAATGTCCAAAATTTTCCATTTTTTAACAAATTTTCTTTTTTACTAGGCCTAAACCTAGGGGTCAATGGTGTAGTGGATAGTGAGTCGGTCGATGTCTTCAGTGGTCACCGTGTTGGCCATTTTGTTTTTGCCCAAAAATAGGTCAATTTTTTTCCTCTCTGTTAAAAGTAACCTATTTGTGGGCAAAAAAATGGCCAACATGAGGATCAAACATATGACCACTGAACGCATTGACTGACTCACTATCCACTACACCATCGACACAGCTGAAACATGTCCGGGTTCGAATCCCGATCGGGTCCGAAAACTTTTGCCCAATTTCAAAAAAATTCTCTAGTTTTTATAGATAAAACAGTTTTTTTATAGCATGTTATCATTTGTTTCGGGCACACTAATTTCGACCCCTTCTCATTCTTCTCCAATAATTCGAATGAACGCCTTCGGCGGTTCAATGTTAAATGCGCAATCGGATTTTGCGAAACGCGTCTCTCCGTAATACATTACATTTTACCCCCACCTAGACAGAAGGAGCACGCGACCGAGACGTTCTTCCGCCGGTCGGCTTCGCTTTCTGTTCTGGTCGAGTCGAAGCCCACAAGATGGCCAACAGTGTAGTATAATTCGTGCAAGCGAAATTGGAATATGATTTTTATGCGTAGTGATTACTTTCGCTTCGGTTTTTAACTGAAATTTGAAGAAAAAGAAGGGAAGTTTATAGGAAGGACAGGAAATGAAGAAAGAGTTCTCCATTTCATAATTTGAAAATTTTGCTCGTGTTTTTCTTCGCGTTTCTCTTTCTTTTCGCAGTGTTTTGTACCAATTATTTTTCTATTTAAATCAAAATTTCGATAAAAATTAAAAATGGTTTAAAATATATTCTTCTTTATAAGCAAACTTTGTAATCAGCAATTAGTATCACCGGTGGTGCAGTGGATACGCTGCTGCCTCGAAAGTTTTTTAGCTGGGGTTCGAATCCCACTGTCGTCCAATTTTTTTGCCGATTTACAATTTCTTTTCAATTCTTTTTTAAATTCTTTTTTATGTATTTTTATGAAAATTTTATCACCAAATGGGTTTTCGAGTATAAAACTTCCCTCTTGATGCGTAACGAAATTTTCGATTTTTGACGAATTTTTCAATTTTTAACAAATTGTCAATCGAAAAATTCATCAAAAATTGAAAATTTGATAAAAAAAAATCGAAAAATTTGTCAAAAATCGATTTTTGATGAATTTTTCTATTTTTGACAAATTTTCAATTTTTGATAAAATTTTTCGATTTTTGACGAATTTTTGATTTTTGACAAATTTTAGATTTTTGACAAATTTTTTGATTTTGGACGAATTTTACAATTCTTGACAATTTTTTCAATTGAAAAATTCATCAAAAATTGAAAATTTGTTAAAAAAATCGAAAAATTAGTCAAAAATCGATTTTTGATGAATTTTTCGATTTTGACATTTTTCTATTTTTGACGAATTTTTCGATTTTTGACAAATTTTAGATTTTTGATAAATTTTTCTATTTTTGACGAATTTTTCAATTTTCGACAAATTTTCAATCGAAAAACTCATCAAAATTTGAAAATTTGTCAAAAATCGATTTTTGATGAATTTTTCGATTTTTGACAAAACCGTTGCTTCTGGCACTTTGGCCTCAAATCGGGGTCGAGGACTCTATTATCGTCGGTTTTATCCAAATCAGAGTCGATTCTGAAAAGTCGATTTTTTGACACCCCCAGCTTTACAAAGATGGTGTTTCAAAAAATTTTTCTCTCGATTTCGTGATCAGGAACCAATATCCTATATATTTTATCGAAAACAAAAAATAGATCGTATTCAGCATACACTCTTTCCTAAAAATGGAAAAAAATTTTGTCGAAAACAAATTTTTGGAGTCCTCGGGTGACATAAAGAAAGATGCAAGACTTTCTGAACCACTGAAACTAGAGAGATGTAAATTCCAAATTTCACAAGTCAACAGATTATTGATAATCTTCAATTTTTTTCATCTGTATAAATTTCCTACTTTTCCGATCACACTAGAGTTAGGTCAACGGATCGTGCACTAATTTTTTGTTATCCGCTTATCGAAAGCAGGAGCAAGCGTATTCTTCTCATTCCAATATAAAACATCGACACTTGATTTGTCGGATGAAACATAGAACACTTGATAAAAACATGGAACACTTGATTTTCGGATGATTAAATCTTCCCTTTCGGTTTTCGCTTCCTATTCCTAAGCCCATTTTTTCTACCAAAAATCCTTATAATGTCAAGGGGTCTGGTCTCTCCCACACTTTTGATTATGTACACACACCTAGGAAAATTAAAGAAGCGCCTTGTTATAAGAAAAGACGAAGTGTAGAGGGACTTGTGTTGTACCTGTCGCGTCTTGTCTTGTACGGGTACTTTCTCTTCTTCTTCATCTTCTTTTCCAAACCACACTGCAATATTTGTTCTTTGCGGTGCGGGAACTTTTTATGTGTTCAAGAAGACGCTGATGATGTTGGTAAGAAGTATAGAATTGAAGAAAAAGAGTTGGCTACAGCCGTTTTTGTTTCATCTGAAATCACTTTTCTGGAGATGATGTTCTCAAAGAATGTGATATTAGTTGTTACTATAGTCCGTCTCAGCGTCAAAATTTTTGCAAGTCCATAGCGCAGTGGATAATGAAGGTGTCCGTACGATCTGGCAAGTTTTAAGCGATTTTTTACGATTTTTTGGTCAAAAATAGAATTTTTGACCCCTTAAATGATTTTTCTGGGGCAAGTGATGTTCTAGAAAGTTGTTTTACATAAAATTTCGGGTTGAAATGACTCATCGTGGTCAATTTTTACCTCAGAAAAAAGTTGTGGTCATTTTTCATCTAAAATATCCATTTTGACTCTGGGGCTACATCTCTGAGCTACTAAACCTGCACTGGGGCGCGCTGTTAGGCTTAAGCTTGGGCTTAGTCTTGGGTTTGGGCTTAAGGTTAGGCTTGGGCTTAAGGTTAGTCTTGGGCTTTAGCTTAGGCTTAGCTTAGCTGAAGCTTGCCTTGGTTTGGCTTGGACTACCTGGGGAGCACAGGTTTGACCTCTACTCGGTCAACATGATTCAATAAAAATTTAAACATTACAACGAAAAGGAGAAGATTACAAAATTTAAAATATAGAGGCAAAAATACAAGACGATGACAAACAGCTAAGCCCAAGCCTAAACCTAAGCCTAAACCTTATAATAGTGTGACACACCATTATAAGTGTCATTTGAGTGTCGGCACAGATTTTTTCAGGTTTGAAACACATGTGGTCCTAACCACTTGACTATATGGGCTTGCAAAAATTTTGAACATGGCGCGGAAACGGACTGTGGCGCAATCGATTAGGGCGTTCGGCTGTTAACTAAAAGATTGGTTGGTTCGGACCTCCATTGATCGATATTTTTTATCGCTTTTTTAGTTGTTATATTTTATTCGAATTTTGGAACTACTACACAATAGAGTGCGATTTTTGCGACTTTTTGCTTCAATACACAGGTCTTCCTGAATCAGGGAAGCGTTTTTCGCTTCGAAAACGTCACATTCGGGTTTCTCGCATGTTTTTACTCCTAGAGTTCCCTGGGGGGTTTCAGAGATTCCCTGGACGGGAGAGGTTCCTGATGACAAGAGGGCCAATATTCCAAAAGATCTTCCATGGGACGCGGACATGCCTGACGATCATCTCCAGAAAAAATTTTTGAAAATTTTTTCACGTGAGTGGCCCTCCTATTGTGTAGTAGCTGCCAAATTTTTATATGTTTTCATAGGATTTTTTGATAGTCCGTTGGAATTTTTATTTCGTTTATTAATTTTTTTCTCTTTCATTTTTTATAATGTCATCAATTTTTAATCCTATCTAATTTTTGGTAGGTAGCAAGAACACACATTTTCCTTCAAGACCTTTAGACTTTTGATAAGACAGAAAAAAGAGCTCATAAAATCAGCTCATAAATTTTCATACGAATGCAGGAAAAATTGTTCACTTTTCATATTACAAATTGATTAAAAAATTTCTAGGTCAACACTTTATGAATAAAACTTATATGACCTTCATCGGTGTCATAACAAAAAACTCGATCATAAATCGTGGGGAAATTTTGATTTTTTTTGTAGTATCGGGAGATACGCCTTGCCTGAATCAGGAAAGCATTTTTTCGCTGCGAAAATGTCAAATTCGGATTTCCCGCATGATTTTACTCTAGAGGGTCATTTCCAGAAAACATTTTTCGAAAAAAGCGCGTTAGCGCTCGGGAGGTAGTGGCGTAGCCAGAATTGGATTTTTGCCATTTTTCGACCAAATTTTCGCCAAAAAAATATTTTTTTTAAAAATAACCCTATGGGGGTTTTTCTATGCGAAGAATCGATTGAGCACATCGAAAAATCTTGAAAACGCTTCCCTCTAACCTTAAAAATCGGATTTTTTGCAATTTTTTACGATTTTTGGGCTGATTTAGGGTCAGAAATAAGAGTTTTTAAGATTTTGCAATGCGCGCAATCGATTCCTCGATAGAAAACCCCCCATAGAGTTATTTTAGAAAAAATAAAAAAATTTTTTGGCGAAAATTTGGGAGCTACTATTCAATTGGGGGCCACCCACGTAAAAATTTTTTCTGAAAATGATCCCTCTAAGGGTAAAAGCATGTGGGGAATTCGAATTTGACATTTTCGAAGCGAAAAAACGCTTCCCTGATTCAGGAAAGGCATATTGTGTATTGAAGCGAAAAGTCTCTTGCATTAAAAAACGATGCTTTTTTGGGTAAAAATGTGTCAAAAATTGAATTTTTTGCTCAAAATCGAATTTTTGTTCAAAAATCGAATTTTTGCTCAAAAATCGAATTTTGCTCAATAATCGAATTTTTGCTCAAAATCGAATTTTTTTTCACAAAAATCGAACTTTTGCTCAAAAATCGAATACCCTTCTCTGCTCTTGCAATCAGTTTGACCATCAGCTCCTATGTTCGCTTCAAATTTATACTTCCCTTATCAATCAAACTTTGTGCACGTTATTCTATTCAATTTTTTGCTCGTTTTTCGTTCATCAAAGGACTCATGGTATTCAATGCGTAGAGGAAACGCCTAACGGGGTATCTTCAAAAAAAATAGTCGTCTTTGAATAGCCATCGACGCGATCGATCAATTCCTGTGTTGCATTTCTAATTTTTTTTATATGATGATGATATGTGTTAGTACATAGGAAGGAGAGAGAAAGAGAAGGACTTTGGTGTTTATTTAAGCTATAGGACAGTTTTGTATAGTGGATTTTTATTTGCAATAGTTGTAAAGTTTGAAATATTGGCTTTACGTGTGGGAAAATGGTCGATTTGTATAGTTTTGTTTTGAACAATTTAGAAGAACAAGGCGGAGGAAAATGGGAAAAAACTTTTTGTCTAAAACGTGACTAAAATTGATACCCCTTCCATACGGTACAGCTCTGTTCACAATGCGGCTTTTTTTTAAAAACTGGATTTTTGCTTTTTTCAAAAATTTACAATTTTTGTATTGATATTTTTGAAGCGAGAAAACGCTTCCCTGATTCAGGAAAGGTGTATTGTGATTGAAGCGAAAAGTCGCAAAAATGCGATTTTTGCTTAAAAAAGACGTAAAAATGTGCGAGGAATCCGAATTTGACATTTATAAAATTCCTCAAATTCAAAAAAAAGCTGTATATCGACGCGAAAATTCGAGAAAATAACATATTTTGGTCTAAAAAGCGTTTTTTCACTTTTTAGACCAAAATATGTTATTTTCGCGTCGATATACAGCTTTTTGAATTCGGAGAATTTTATAAATTTCAAATTCGATTCCTCGCACATTTTTACCCCGGAAGGAGTCGTTTGTAGGCAAAAATTGCATTTTTGAGACTTTTCGCTTCAATACACAATACGCTTTCCCTGAAACAGGGAAGCATTTTTTTGCTTTCTGATGTTTTTACCCCTAGAGGGATCATTTCCAGAAAATTAAAAAAAATTTTTTCACGTGAGTGGCCCCCCTCTATTGTGTAGTAGTTCTAAAATTTTTCAGACTCACAAAACGGATCTCGTAGAAATTTTTTCCAAACATAAACCTGTTTGTCGTTTTTAAAAGTCACATGGGGATGATTCATGAATGGAGATGATTCATGTTTTATGAAAAACAAAACCATAAAAAATTTTTCGACAATTTTCCTCATGGGAGAACATTTGTTCGAAATTCGCTTGTTACGAGATGGAACGAAAACGAGGACAAATTGACACAAAAAAATGCATTTTTGAAAAAAAATTTTCAAAAAATTTTTTCAAAAATTAATGGTTTGTCGCATTTTAGTTTTGAAGTTTTTTTGCAAATATTCTTTAGATTCTTATTTTAAAATTTTATTTGATTGTTCCAAAAGTTCGAAGTTTTTATATAAATTTGGGATCTGCAATTTTTCTTCTTCTAAAAAATGACCTACAGGGTTTTTTAAACGACTCTGAGTATCGAAACGAAAACCTGAATGTGAATTTCTTAAGGAATTTGTGAAAAATTCCGCCGCCAATCGATAGAGCGCGTCGAAAAACGGTTGTACCCCAAATTTTGTAAAAATATTCTTCGTTTTCATTCAACGTTTATTTAAAATGGTCGAAATTCACTAAAAAATTATGCAAATTTCGACTATTTTTATAGGATTTCAAATTCAGGTTTTCGTTTTGATACTCAATTTTGAATGAAATTTTCTCGAAAACGAAGAATATTTTTTAAAGAAATTTGGGGTACTACCATTTTTCGATGCGCGCTCTATCGATTGGTGGCGAAATTTTTCCAAAAATTCCTTAAGGAACTCAAATTCAAGTTTTTCGCTTTGATACTCAGACTGGTTCAACATTTTTGAATGCACTCAATCGATTTTTCGCATTGAAAACCCCTAATTCCCGCGTTGTCTGGTTGTGGTTATTTTCATAGCATAGCTACAAATGCTGTGCCATAAAAAAGGTGACGTTTCGCTTTGATCAAAGTCCATAATTGCGCTAGCATTATTTTGTTCGGGTAGACGAAATGGTATCAGATAATCACTATGCATTTGACCATTAGCAAAACAAATTTCAATATATACACGTATACGTAGAGTGGTAAAATTGTTCAAAATTTAGGTGCTACCCCAGTCAATCTCTTATAGACGACTTTTTTAGCGTCGCGCATTTGGAACGGGGTTACCCTTCTCCCGTTGCTACCTGCTCCTCTCTCAAGTGTTACTCTTTCTCCCCGGGTGCTACGCAAAAACAGGTCTAAAGCCCAAGCCACAACCTAAACCCAATCCCAAGCCACAGCTTAAGCCTAAGCCCAAGCCTAAGCCTCTTGATAAAATTTTACCATCCCGTGCACGTGGGTGATCTGATGCAAAACTGAAAATTCGAGTACTTTTGGATCTCCCAATACCTTTTCTTCATTTTGTTGAAAATTTCTCAAATTTAAGAAAATGAATTAGACACGAACCTAAAAGACTAAGCCCAATCCACAACCTAAGCCTAAATCCAAGTCTAAGCCCAAGCCTAAGCCCCTTGATAAAATTTTACCATTCCATGCACCTGTATGATCTGATACAAAACTGAAAATCCGGGTACTTTTAGATCGACCCAATACCTTTTTCCTCATTTTATCGAAATTTTGTCAACTTTTGACTTTCCAACCACAAACACCATTAAAAATCGAACAAAACACGGCTTCTAATAAAAACAGAAGAAGAAAGAAAAGAAACAAGTTTAATTCAATTTCTCCAAATTGAAGTGAAGCGAACCAACTCGGATTCCTTACACGGGTGTTCCTTTTTCTTACTCGTTTGCACTCAAAGTTAGTAGACTTTCTTTCAGACTTTCCTTGAGTGGTCCTCCCTTTTTTGCTGACGATCCATTATTTCAATATTGTTTACTTTACTTTGTCTTATAGGAGACAGTGAGAAGTGTACATATGATTCTTATTATTTTGTTACAATGTTTGACATTAGACATTCGATCAATAAGGGTGTATTGGCGTGGAATTGGGTTTTCTCTAATGGATTTTTTTGTTGAGTTTTACGGCTTTTTTCTTTGTTACCACTTTTTTAAGGAAATCTGGGTACTTTTTAAAAAATTTTATTAATAGGCTAAGCTGTGGCTTCGGCTTGGGCTTAAGCTGTAGCTTAGGCTTGGGCTTGAACTTCAGCCGTGGCTTGGGCTTAATCTTTTAGATACGTGTTCCACAGAGAAGTGTACATATGATTCTTATTATTTTGTTACAATGTTTAACATTAGAAATTCGATCGATAAGGGTGTATTGGCATGCATTCGGTTTTCTCTAATGGATTTTTTTGTTGAGTTTTACGGCTTTTTACCACTTTTTTAATGGAATTTTTCATCAAAAAATTTCTACTGGGTGTCCCAAAAAAGTGGAATTTCCGTGGTTTTTTATGAGATTTTGGACTCAAAAAATTTTTAAAAATTGAAAAATTCATCAAAATTCAAAAAAAATTTTGCTTTATCGTTTGTAAAAGAAATTTTTTGAACTTCAAACTTTTTGCCCTCGTGGGATCGAACTTGAGGGTCCCAACATTGCTTAACTGTCCAGATCGGACGAGCGGTTTCCTTGCCCACTTACTATGCTGTATACAACTTTTTTTACCCGACCGCTGAAACAGACTATTAGCTAATTTCATTGCTAGGTGTTAGATGAGTTGAAAATTTTTTGTATATTTATTCAAAACCTTGTTGTACATTTTTAAGCCTTATACAATTTTTTGAGGCAACGATTTTTACAAAAAATCATCGATTGTTGTACAACCATTTTTCACATTTTCTTTTCAATACGCGCATTCCCGAAGCTTGAAAATGCTACCCTGAATCAGAGTGTGTATTGAAGCGAAAATCGAAAATTTTTAGATTTTCTGCCTGAAAATGATCTTTCTGGGGGTAAATTTATGCGGGGAATCGATGACGCGCATTCCCGAAGCTTGAAAGCGCTACCCTGAATCAAAGAAAAATTGATGTATTATAGCAAAAATTGGTCATCGCTTCAATACACACACTCCGATTCTCTGAATTAAGAAAGCGTTTTCAAGTTTTGGGAATGCGCGCAATCAATTTCCCGTATAAAATTACCCCTAGACAGCCGGTTTTTCGGCTAAAATTCGAATAATTTACATTTTCGCTTCAATATACACTCCGGTTCCCTGATTCAGGGAAGCTTTTTCAAGCGTTGGAAATGTGCGCAATCTTTCCCGCATAAAATTAGCCCTCGTAGGGGGTCATTGGAAGAAAATTTTCGGCTCGAAAAAACGTGAAAAAATAGCCCAGATTCTGGTTTTTTTGGATACACCCTGTATATATCAATGATGACTTAACCGTGCACCCAATTTTTTATGACTTTTGCACTCAAACGCATCAAAAATTAATAGCCACTAAAAAGATCAATTATGAAAAGTTAAAAATGACCAGGTTATCTTTTTTTACCTCAGAAAGTCATTTTCAGGCAGAAAATCTAAACATTTTTGCTTTAATACACACACTCTGATTCCCTGATTCAGGGTCAAGAAAGTGTTTTCAAGTGTAATAACAGTATTTTCTCTCGTGTGTAGTTTAGTTGCACCTTTGGGAAATTATGTTAAGTGTTCCAAAATTGGATAGGTCATGAAAATGTCATCCGATGTTTATAGGTTTTCATGGGAGAGCTAAAAATACTCATTGGTATTGCAAGAAGAATTAGAAAAAAATTGCGTGTCTTCGTTAAGTTTGGTCTTGGAAAAATTAATGAGAACATTTTTTTTCTTCCGCATCAAAACTACTTTTGCATTTTTCTTGGAAAATTTTGCACTTGTTACAAAAAAATTTTTTTAACTAATTTTTAAATTTTTTTTTACGTTAATATGTTTTGTATTCAAAAGTATCTTTACACTTTTTACATGAATTTTGGAAACGAAATTTTTTCCTAAAAATGACCCATATAGGGGTAATTTTATTTGGGGAATCAATTTTGTGCGCATTTCCAGGGCATGAAAACTTTCCCTGATTCAGGGAAGGGGTGTGTGTATTGAAGCGAAAATGAACTCAAATTCGAATTTTCGTCGGAAAACCGGCTGTCTAGAGATGAGTCTGATGGATGTGAGACGAAAATTTTATTAAATCTTTGAGATAAAAAAAATCAGCGGCGCACGCGAAAATTTTTATCTAAAAAATGCTTCTTTTGAAAATGCCCGGAAGATTACTATTTTTGGTTTAAAAAAATGGAAAATTATCATTTTCGCTTCAATACACACAATCCCTTCCCTGAATCAGGGACATGGGAGCGTTTTCATGCATCGAAAATGCGCGCAATCGATTTCCCGCCTAGACAAATCTCTAAACAGCCGGTTTTCCGATGAAAAATCCAATTTTATTTCATTTTCGCTTCAATACACATAATCCTTTCCCTGAATCAGGGTATGCAAGCATTTTCATGTTCTGGAAATGCGCACAAATTTACATTTTTTCGATTTTCGGATGGAGAGGGGCACAACCCCTAGCAGTTTTTTATACTCTTGGGGCGATGGAGGGGCAGCCACCTCTAGCAGTTTTTCATACCTTTTTTTACATTTTTATTGTATAAGAGGAAAAAAATGCATATTTTCGTATATTTCATTATTGGAAAAAATTTTTTTGACTCATTTTTCAAGAATGAAAATGAGCCATAAAACTGGCCGTTGAATAATCGTGAAACGCGTTCGTGATTTATTTTTCTTCCGCTATGCTCATATTTGAAAGGAGGAGGGCCGATTGAGGCGAGTTATCGCAAAAAATTTTTTCCAAAACCTTTTCGACAAGCGTAAAAAATGTTCGAAAAGATGAAAAAATACTGTTTTCGAAAAAAAAATCGAAAAAAAATTTTTTGGGTGTTTTTGGCCTTTTTTACATCAAGTTTGGCAGTATCACTTTTCGTACAATTGTTTTCGTACGGTACTTTTCGTGCAATTATTTTTCGTACGGACTTTTCGTACA
>JAQGBS010001168.1:0-16800 GCA_034698545.1 Acrobeloides obliquus | reverse complement strand
CCTGAATCAGGGTCAAGGAATCATTTTCACGCTTCGGGAGTGTGCGCAATCCATTCCCCGCATAAAATTACCCCTAAAGGGTCAGTTTTTAAAAAAAAATTTTAAATTTTCTATTAGAAAATTTTAAAAAACCCCACTTTTCACGAAGTGGCCACAAACCGCACCCCCCCTTTAACATAATCACCCTGATTTTATCGGCAATTATTGGCTTTTGGTCGGTTTTTATAAGTTCAATTTTGAATGTAATTGTCTCATTGCTTGTCATTTATGCTGATAAACATGAAAAACCATGGGCATATTTCCCATTCATCATTCTTGTGGTAAATCTTAAGATTTTTATTTTAAAAAAGATGAATAAACAATAAATCTAGGGACTCGGAATGATCAACTATTTTATATCAAGCATTGTACTTTTTGTTCAAGCTGGTCGATGGGGTATGTTTTTTGTCATTTAAATTTATTCGAGCAAAAACTTGGGCCTTCGGGGAGCGAACCCTCCCCTTTCAAGACGAACTTTGGGTCCCTTGCTCTTGCACCATCGATGCTGATTTACACTTATTTGAGGAACTACTATACATTTTAGGGATAATGAACCAAGGAATTTATGTAGCCCTTGGAATAATTTGCATTATCGAATCTTTTGTTTATATATGGTGTTTATGGGTAGTAATCATGGCCTATAATTATATGTACGATTTGGCGGTCTCTGGAAGATCAACACAACATGAAATGAGGTCGTCACAATCGACATCAGCAAATTTTTCAAGCCCTAATCAGGCCGAAACAAATGGAACGCCAAAAGTTTAAAAATATAATTTTTAATAGCATTTTGTTTGTCTGATAATTTTTCTTAAGTATAATAAAATAATTTTTCTTTGTAAAATTATGACGTATACATGATGATTCAAAAAATTCCAATTTTTGTGATTTTTACACAAATGTGGGACCCGAAATTTTTTTCTAAAAATGACTCATAAACGGGTAATTTGATGAGGAGATTTCCGAATTCTAAAAATGCTTACCTGACCCTAATTCAAGGAAAATTGTGTTATTGAAGAAAAAAATGGTTATTTTTCGCATTTTAAAAAATCCAATTTTTTCCGTGAATCAAAGTCAGTGAAGCATTTTCGGGGTTCGGAAATCCCCTCATCAAATTACCCCATCGATTCCTCGTATAAAATTACCCCTAAACGGGTCATTTTTAGAAAAAATTTTCGGGTCCCAAATTTTTCGTGTTCTTCATCTATATTTGAATGGGTGCGACTACTGAGAAATATACTTTTTCGGAAAAACCATGGGATAAATTTTTTAGGCACTAAATAGCTCCGTGAAGTGTAATTCAGAAAAGGCTAGAAAAACTTTTCCTAATTTTCGGAAGCACAGTTGCACAAATTCCGATCCATTTTTGTTTTTATGACCCTTCCCCTCTGCTGGGAACCTTTTTTTAGTCGCCAACTTTTTTGGGTGGGTGATCGGTTCTCGACGCCGGGACCGATGACCTACCCCCTTTCTCTTATTTAATGACACATGACCTATCCCTTTCCCCTTCTCTCTCTCCTCCTCTCCCTCTTTTACAAGAAGGCATATTAAAAAATGTAAATAGCAAAAAACATACCCCATTGACCACCTTGAATAAAAAGTACAATGCTTGATATAAAGTAGTTGATCATTCCGAGTTTCTAGATTTATTTTTTATTCTTTTTTTGTAATAAAAAATCTCAAGGTTGCTCTTCGGACTCTGTTCTGGCTCCGCAGACCACTATTGTCCCCGCGACCAGCTACTGCTCCCTTCCCACGTGACCACTCTGATCTTTTCTAGTACTAGCTCATTTATTTTTTTCTAATTCAGACCTAGAATAGCGATTGGAAAGATCAAAAAAAGGAAAGATCAGGAAGATATGGAATTGAAGGATCAAAAAGAGTCTGAACTTACCCGAACATGGCCACCAGTCCAATAACAACATCTGTATTTGGCCTCTTGATGATTTGAAGTTTTCAATGAAGTAATAATATCTTTGATAGGCATAGCTATCACTTTCTTACTTATAAAAAAGCGGCAAAAGAGTACACTTCATTTTACGCAAATAAAAACTATCAATTTTCTGGTTAAAATCGTTTTTAACAATGACAATAAAAGAAGCTGAATGTGTTTACCGCTTTTCGAACAATCATAAAACTTTTCTGTGAAGCTAATTTTTTATGAACAAATAATATATGAAGTAATCGCCTTAGTTACTTGAACTCAAGACCAATTTGAGTTCAAGGAAAAATTCATGAACACTATGTTCATAGCATAAAACAGGCAAAAAAACTTTACAGGGTGGCCAAAAAAGGCGCTCTTGCAGTTTTTGGGAGATTTTTTTCAAGTTTTTTAATTTTCGCCAAAAATAACACTAAGGGGGTTTTCTATGCGAGGAATCGATTGCGCGCATTGCCGAACAAAAGGTTTATGCTATAAACATTGAGTTCAAGGAAACAAGTTCATAGTGTTTGTGAACTTGTTTCCTTGAACTCAAATTTATCTTGAGTTCAAGTACTAGGGCGATTGCTTCATATATTGTTTGCTCGTAAAAATTAGCTTCACAGAAAAGTTTTATGTTTGTTCGAAAAACGGTAAACACATTGGGCTTCTTTTATCGTCATTGTTAGGAACGATTTGAACCAGAAAATTGATAGTTTTTATTTGCGTCAAGCGAAGTGTACTCAATTGTCGCTTTATAAGTTATAGTTATGCCTATCAAAGATATTATTACTTCATTGAAATCTTCAGATCATGAAGAGGCCAAATACAGATGTTGTTATTGGGTTGGTTGGCATGTTCGGGTAAGTTCAGACTCTTCTCGATCCTTCAATTCCATATCTTCCTGATTTTCCTTTTTCTGATCTTTAGGACAAAATGACCCTTTTTGGGTAAGTACCCCCCCCCCCCGACTCTTCTGCTTACGCTACTGGGTTCTTGGGTTCGAATCCTTGGAACCCATACATTTTTTAACATACATGTCTATATCCACGTCCTCAACTCTCAATACCTCTAACTGCGATTTCCACTTCATCTTCCACTATCAAATTCGAAACAAGCCAGCTACTTACCCAACGATCAGCTTTGGTACGGGCCCATTTGCATTCTTAGCAATAAAAAATAAGAATTTTAAAATTGTTATCAATTTTGACTAAATTTTTGTGGACTACTACCCACACCTATTCTATTCATTCCCCACCTTACAGGTTATTCTGGTCATATCACTAGATAAACCAACTTTGCTAAACTTTGAAATTTTTAGCAAGCTTCTACAATAATCGCAATCATCACTTTGATTCTTAACATAATCACCCTGATTTTATCGGCAATTATTGGCTTTTGGTCGGTTTTAATCAGTTCAATTTTGAATGTTATTGTCTCATTGTTTGTAATTTATGCCGATAAACATGAAAAACCATGGGCATATTTCCCATTCATTATTCTTGTGGTAAATCTTGAGATTTTTATTTAAAAAAATGAATAAACAATAAATCTAGGGACTCGGTATGATCAACTATTTTATATCAGGCATTGTACTTTTGGTTCAAGGTGGTCAACGGGGTATGTTTGTTGCCATTTAAACTTTTTAATATGACTTTTTATAAAAGAAGAAGAAGAGAAGAGAGCAAAAGTTTTTATATAGGATAAGTATACCAGCATAAGAGACAAAAACCAGCTCTGGATGGGACAGTTCCCTTTGGAAATTTCATGTCACTTCGTCGAAAACGTCACTTGGCATTTGACAAAGTGACGTTTTCGACGAAGTGACGGTACACGCCCCTTGGGAAGTGGTGTAAATAAGTGGGTAGGTGACGCTACCCCTACTATCACGGATGTCCCGATATCAATACCAGTATTGGTATTGAAATTTTTTCTGATGGAATTTCGAAAAATTTTCTTTGCAGACCTCCCCCCTAAAATGGGACAAGGCTTAGGGGCTCAGTAAAAAAATTTTTTTGAAATCTCTTCAGGAAAAAAGTTATGGCGTTATCCCTGCCTACTACCCCAAGATCAACAAATGGGGAAATCTGTAGAGGGATATCTTCATATGTATAGGGTCCCATATAGTCAAATTCAAAGAATAATGACAGTTAAATTTTTACATGCAATTTTAAGGGTGTTTGCTTGTACAATCTTTTTTATTCGAGCAAAAATTTGGGCCTTCGGAGAACGAACCCTCTCCTTTTAAGACAAACTTTGGGTCCCTTGGTCCTGCACCATCGATGCTGATTTTATACTTATTCGAGAAACTACATATACATTTTAGGGATAACAAACCAAGGAATTTATGTAGCCCTTGGAATATTTTGCATTATAAAATCTATTGTTTATATATGGTGTTTATGGGTAGTAATCATGGCCTATAAATATATGAAAGATGTGGCGGTGTCTGGAAGATCAACACAGCATGAAATGAGGTCGTCATAATAGAAATCAGCAAAATTTTCAAGCCCTAATCAGGCCGAAACAAATGAAACGCCAAAAGTTTACAAATATTAGGATAGTATTTTGTTTGGGTCTTTGTAAAACGGGTGCACTCATGAGTGCGCACTCAAATTGTGTAAAACGGTGCGGCCAATTTTTTCAGAGGTTAACGATCCAGACCTCACACAAGAAGGAAACTAAGCCTAATTTTTGGTCCCAGATGCTGAAGTCCGTTTGGCTTTATCTAATTGCTTTGGGGTACTTGTAATTGTAATCGCCAAAAACACCGTGTAAAACAGGTGGACCCGGGTACGTTTTGTTATTTTGCGAAATTTGCCATAATTTTTATATATATTCGGAAAATTCATGAAAAATGGAACATTTTTTGTTTTTACAATAAATTTGAATCGTTATCGTTGTCGAGATAATCGCATTTGAAGTTGGCGATTTTTGGACTTAGTTTTGAATTTGAATTTTCCGCCAAAACCCTAATTTTCAATGTTGGCAGGAAATTCAAATTCAAAACTAATTCCAAAAATCGCCAACTTTAAACACGATTATCTCGACAATGATAACGATTCAGAATTTACTGTAAAAACAAAAAGTGCTCCATTTTTCATGAATTTTCCGAATATATATAAATTATGGCAAATTACGCAAAATAACAAAACGCACCCAAGTACACCCGTTTTACACGGTGTTTTTGGCAATTACAATGACAAGTACCCCAATGCAATTAAATAAAGCCAAACGGACTTCAGCATCTGAAAGAGGACCAAATTATAGGTAGTTTGTTTTTTATGTGTGTCTGGATCGTTAACCTCTTGTGTGTGTCTGGACCCTCTTAAAAATTGGCCACACCCGTTTTACACAATTTGGGTGCGCACCCATGGGTGCACCTGTTTTACACAGACCCTTTTGTTTGTCTGATAAATTTTCTTGAGTGTAATAAAATAATTTTCCTTTGTAAAATTTATGACATAGAACCGGGTGACTGAGCGCCTTCGTCGCTCAAGGGATCGTCCCAAAATGTTTTTTGCGTTTTTTCGGTTCAATTTTTTACAATTTTTTTCGAATTTTTTATAGGGGTAATTTTTTGCGGGGAATCGATGGGAATTGTCTTTTGTGAGACACTCTGTAGATAAATTTATTTTCATATTTATAAAATTTGTTCACTTATAGTATATTTTAAAGCAGGTTTATGATGAACATAAAAATTTTGGGCAATTCGTGATTCCATCAAATCGTACCATAATCTTCTGGCTTCATCGTCAAATTCTTGTCTTATCTCCCTAAAAAAGTTTATTGAAAAAAATCAAAATATAGTGTATAACCTAGTCTTGTGGCCTCTCTTCTTTTTATGAATATCCAAATAAAAATGTGGACTTGAACTAGCATATGTTAAAAGAGTTTCATTTGGTGATAATTTGAAATGTAAAGAGCGATCTTCAAAAAATTTTTTATGATCAGGATTTCCAGTTGGTCCAAGTTCGATGATCTAAAAGTTGCTTCGAAAAAAATTTTAAGGACTCCATCAGGTGAACGAAAAATTTTTTTAAACGTGACCCTATAGAGTAATTTTATGCTGGAAATCGATTGCGCGCATTCCCGAAACGTGAAAACGCTTCTCTGGCCCTGATTCAGGGATAAAATTGGATTTTTGAAGTAAAAATGGTCATTTTTTTCATTGAATCAGGGAAGCGTTTTCACACTTTGGGAATGAGTGCAATCGATTCCCTGCATAAAATTACCCCTAAAGGGTCGTGTTTAAAAAATTTAGGAAAAAATTTTTTTCGATCACCGGATGGGGCGTGCACCCTATACATTACCAATAGGAGAGGGGGACTGTCCTCCTCTCCCTCATGTAGCTAGCATCTAGCCAAAAGTTAAAAATTCATATAGCCTCGGAGTGGCAAAGTTGAGTTGAGACTTTGATTCCAAGTCTCAAGGTTATATAGCCGAGTCTCGGGATATAATCCAAAACATAAAAGCTATATAACATTTTTTATAATGTAAATGGGTGCCGACCTTTTTTTGGTCAATACTATATAGACTCGAGGTAGTTTGTCCCCCCTCCTTGTTCATGTATGGTACACGCCCTTTAAAAATGAGTTTGATTTTGACCTCATCCGGTTCTTCACATGAACGTTCGATGCACATTTCCATAGAGTGTTTGCTATCATCGCTGAGGTCATGTTGAAAAATATCCAAAATTTCTGGGACTTTTGAGTGATGAGCTAGGATGATTCGAATAGTGATCTAAAAATTTTTAATTTTTGTTGTTGTTGAAAATTTAATTTTTTTAACAAACTGGTATAGAAACATATTTAAACGTATGCTCTTTTGGGAAATGCGGCACTACAACAATATCTCCAGACGGGAATAAATTTAGTAAATTTTCTCTAGCTTCTCTTGAAATATCGAATAATTTTGACTTTGAATCTGAATTTTTAAAAATTGATAATTTCAAAAAATTGATGGGGGTAACAGTTAGATCTCTAAAAAAAATTTTTTGCGTAGAAAAGACCCTTCTAGGGTAATTTTGATCTACGAAAAAAATTTTTTTCGAAGATCAAAATTACCCTAGAAGGGTCTTTTCTACGCAAAAATTTTTTTTCAGAGATCTGGCTGTAAAGGTTACTCCCCTTTTAAAATCAATTTTTTTACCTTTTTGTTGAATTTTAGGTAGATCTGCTTGTCTGAAAAATTCTTGATTTTCTTCTGGAGCTAACGTTGTTGTATTTATTTCTGTTGATGTTTCATTCTTATCTGTGGTTTCTTCTTCCTCTTCTTCTATGCTTTCATATGAGTTCGATCCTTCATCCTTGATATTCAACTTTCTCATTTCTTTTACAAAATTTGAATGAATTTCATCCGCAAATTTTGAGGTGAAATGTTCCATAAGTTTTTGCATGTCTTTGATAGTAATGGGTCTAGTGGTTGAGGCCCAATAGCTGAAAATTTTTTAGTTTGTCTTTTTTCTTCAGGCGGATTTCTGTCTTGAGCCATAAATGTTCAGGGTTTAGTTGAATTTGTCGTAAAAGTTCACATCTTTGTGCTTAAGCTCCCAACCCCTTTCTAGGTCTCCCTCCAAAACAACTTCAGCCCCTGGAACCAAGAAAACCCATGGGTCTGACAAGAGAACTGTTCCAACTTGGTTTCTCCGATTTCGCCCAAACATATACCAATTTTTTACCCATGGTAGGGGAGGTGGTGGATGATTTATGCCCCAATGAAAGATAAATAATTTTTAGAAATCAAATATTACGTATGTTTATTGCTCAATTTTTGACGATTCAAAAAGACTTCTTTGAGACGAAACTTGAATCTTTGTAGCCCAACACCAAAAATGATATTTTCTTCTTCTGTCAACACACAACTGAATTTCATCAAATTCATGAAGCTTCCCATATCTTTGTCGTACTAAAAAATTTCAGTTTTTTTCAAAAAAGAAGCAATTTCGGAGATACTGAACTTGGGGGGCCACTTAACGTGACCCCCATGGACGAAATTTTTACCGAAACACACTCAATAGGGATAAGAATTGACGCGGAACACGCTGATGCCATTATGTTCATAAGTCGGTAAGGTGGGAGAGGGCAGGGATCCCCGATGAGGTGGTCTCTCACCATCTCATTACATTCGGCTAAAATTTTAATAAAAAAAGAAACTTTTTTTTAGCTTGAGGTAGTCTTCTAATACCCAATTTTTATGAACCACCTCATATGTTTGACGGGGTCTGGGATGCCCCCAAGTTCACTAGCTCCGCAATTTCGAGAGTTCAAAAAGTATACCACAAACTGCTGTTGACTTAACGAAACATATTTGTATTGCACACCACATTTGGCAAGCTCATTTTTTAGATCTTCGATCGGCAGCCAAGGTTTTAATTCAAGTTTATAAAATAGTTTGGTAAAATTCGTCTCTAGGTAACCTCGTAACTCTTTAAAATTTATCCTAAATTTAACGAAAAGATTGTTGGAAAAAAACTGAAAAAAATCAACCATCCAACTTTCCAAAATTGATCCTCATGGATATCCCTAAATGGCAATAACGTATAAGCATTCATGATTTCATATGGCTGGGTATAGTCAAATTCTTTTGTTAGGAACTCTTCTAAAGTTTGAATATAAAAGATGGGGTGTCCAAAAAACTGGCTTTTTAAAAAATTTTTAATTTCCACAAAAATAATCGATATATGTTTTTTTCTATGAGAGAAATTGATTGCGCTCATTGCCGAACTTTGAAGATGCTTTCTTGACTCTAAATTAGCCTATTTTCGCTTCAATATACACATATATTTCCTGAATCAGGGTCAGGGAAGCATTTTCAAGGTCCTGCAATGCGCGCAATCGATTTCTTGCATAGAAGAACCCATATGTGATTATTTTTGTCTAAATTAAAAAACTTGATAAATTGGAAAATTTAGTAAAAATTGCCAAAATCCAATTTTTTTGGACACCCTGTAAATGCATCAAGTTAAAGTATTATCTAAAGTTGTATGGGACCAAGAACGGAAGTTCCGGTTTTTTTCAGATCCTACTCATACGCATACAAACATTCCACCCCCTCCCAAATTTTGACTTTCTGCGGGTGGGAAAAATTGCCTAGGTCCCTCTTATGTTTTTTTCGAAAATTTTGACAAAAAAACATGGGGGGATCAATGAGATATTTTTTTCGATTTTTTCAAAAAATTAACTTGATCTCCCACCCCCATTATGTTTTTTTCGCGCCGACAAGCGCGAAACTTTTTTAAATTAAAAAACACTTTTTTAAGATAAAAATCCTAAGAAAATTTCGATTTTGGAACGAAAATCCCGGTCCCGTACAACTCTAGTATTACCCATTTGATAATCAAGCCTTATCCGTTCTTTTAATGTGTTGTTCTGGTGTTTCCCAGCAATAGCAAAATAGTAAAAATTTGAAAAAACAATAATAGAGAGTGAAAAATGCAGCGACCCGATCATTTTGTACAGAATAAGGAATCATCTCGATTTGGTTCAAATTTTATGTACCTAATCTAATTAAAAATCCGAACCATTCCGTCAGGTTATTCCCAAGCTGAACAAATATGGCCTTTTGTGGCTATTTAGATCGACAAGAAAGAAAATTTGCATATTTTTCAATATGTCACTCTTTTCTTAACTCCATCTCTTGCTTATACAAACCTTACAAAAAAATTTTGTGACGATGACTTCAAAAATCCATTAGAATCTTTGGAGCTACTTCAACTTTTATACCCTTGAATGAACGTTAAAATTGAAAAATTTATTTTTCAAAATTTTCTCAAAAATCACCCTATTAGGGGTAAGGCCTATGCCTACTTAGACTTAGGTCTAGGTTTAAGCTTAGGCCTAAGCCCAAGCCTAGGCCCCCTTATTGTGTGGTAGCTCCGAGGGTTTCTATAAATCCAATAGTTTATTTTTATTTTGGCTAGTTATTTTGGATTTTTTATAAAAAGAAAAAATTTTCCTTTTATATATTACTTTTTAATATTGCAAACCTTAGTGTTTCGATTTTTTGTTTTCAAGGAAATTTTACTCAGCAAATAAATTGGTAAATAAAAAAGTCTTGCCTTGTGGTTGTTACAAATAACGGGTTCCTTAAACACTTGATGAGTTGGTGAGCAAATTACAATAAATATAGAAGTATCTTTCCCCCATCTTGTGTATATTTTTATTTACAATTTTTGTTTAGTCTTTGATATTGAACGATACGAACGTTATTAGCGAAATTCAATCTCATCTTGAAAATTTGTTAGAAAAAAATGTTTTTCAAAATTTTCATTTTAATTTTGTTCAGCTATTTATTGGTTTCTAATTCTGAAGCGAAAAGCGGTGTTTTAAGCGAAGTAACTGGGTAAATTTAAGCTGTATTGAGCATAAAAAATAAGGGAGTTACTACACAATGGGGGGCCACCCACGTGAAATTTTTTCGAAATTTTTTTACTGGAAATGACCCCTCTAGGGGTAGAAACATGCGGCGAATCCGAATTAGATAAATATTTTTATTGTACTAAAAAAAATATTTCGAAAATTTTTTGTTAAAAATCACCTTTTGTACTTAATCACTTTTTTGTGATGAAAAATCAAAATTTTTTGTACTAAATCATTTTTGAACGAAAAACGCTTCCCTGATTCAGGTGAGGGAATTTCACATTTTTACCTTAAAAGGAGTCGTTTTTAGGCAAAAAATTTTTGCAACTTTTCGTTTCAATACACAATATGCCTTTCCTGAATCAAGAAAGCATTTTTTCTCTTCAAAATTGTCAAATTCGGATTCCTCTCATGTTTTCACCCCTAGAGGGTCATTTTAGAAAAAATTTTCACATGGGTGGTCTCCCTTATTGTGTAGTAGCTTCAAAATAAGATTCATTGTTTTGTTTAGACTTCGAGCCAAACGTTATGGCTCATTTAGTAACTGTCAGCAAATTCCTGGCCGACGCAAGCGCTATGGAGTTTATACAATTCCATATGGAGGATGTGCTATCATCGGAGGTCGTGGTGGTGGTACAGCAGGAAGTTCGAGTGAAGGAAAATAACTAATAATTAAATTTCTTTTATAGTTGGTTTCACTAGAAGTGGAAAAAAAGTATGGCGCACCAAGGAGAAAAAGATACAGGCGAGCGTCAAAATTTAGAAAAAATTTTGCCAATCGACTCAGCTCGCTGAGCGCTTCAAAACGAGTACCATGTCATGAAGTTTTGGGGTTTGACCCAAACCTTTTTCCTCTAAATTTCAAAAGTTTTCATGAAAAATAATAGCGCCATCGTGTTTTTCACATAAAAATGTGGATATGCAAAAATTTTCTTGAATTTTGATAACGAAAAAATGATTTTTGGGTTTGACCCATGGCCGAATGGCTAAATAGCTTGGACTTCACTCATAGGGCACCGGTTCGATTCCACACCCAAAAGTCATTTTTTACTTTGTTGACAAAACTCATGAAAATTTTCGCATATCCACATTTTTGACATGCTTGAACGCAGCCTAAATAATAATAAAAAGTTAAAAAAACGAAAAGTTTTACCCTAGCGGAAAGGAATCTAGATGTCTCAATGTTGCTTAACTTGCCAGATCGGACGGCCGACTTTGTTAGCCACTGCACTATGTAGCACCAACTTTTTCCCCTCTTCTCGTAGAACAGACAATACCTTATTTTTTTTATAAAACCTTTATTTTTGTAATAAAGCATAACAAATAATTCAACAATATTCAAAATAATCATCAGAAAAATTCTTTAGAGGATTTTCGTGAAAAACTTCACGACCTTCATCGGAATAGCCAAAATGTATTCTCCAACTTTCGTGGTTGGTGATTTTTCGGCTTTCATCAAAGTCGAAGGGCAAGTTGCCTTATCTTCAGGAATGTCATATTTTGCCCAGCATTCAACAAGAGTTTTATCACATTGGCACAAAGCAGTCTTGCATGTGTCTTGATTCTCAGTACACAATGGTTGGTGATTTGAGCAAGAATACAAGTATGGTAAAGTGTACAGACTTGGGCAAGTCATTGATTTATCGATTTTATCATAGCAATTATCATGATGCATGCAGCACCTAAAATGGCAGAATTTAATGTAAAACACATCATATCAGAATTTATGTGTGGGGGGGGGGACTTCCTGAGCCCAATGCTGAAAGAGGAGTTTGGCTTCCTTTGGACTCGGATGACCTGAATTTAATGTCCCGGTTAAGACATAACAAGAGCGGACAAAAGAAGGCATGTAGGGAGGGGAGCAATCGAGACAATTGCCTCCCGTCAGGAAAAAGGAAAAAATTTTGAAAAAATCATAAGGATAACTCCTTATGTTTTTGTCCAAAACCACAGGTAGCTTTCCGAAAAATCAAAATTTCGATAAGAGGTCGCTCACAAGTCGCGTGATCCGACTGAGAGGTGGGATAGCTGAAAAGATCACACTTGACCCGTAGCGCTCTCTAGGCCCCTTTTGCCCAGGCACGTAGCCAGGATTTCCTGAAGGGGGGAGACAATGACCCAAAGTCTAAAATCCACAGGTAGCTGTGATTTTCTTTCAACTTTTTCAAAATTTTGAACAAAATCCACAGCAGTATTTTGGACTTTGAATCATTGCCCCCCCCCCACACCCGCAGGAAATCCTGGCTACGTGCCTGGGCAAAAGGGGCCTAGAGGGTTGCTGCAAGTGTGATCATTTCAGCTACCCCACCCCTCAACCTGATCACGCGATATGTGAACGACCTCTTATCGAAATTTCTATTTTTCTAAAAGCAAGACCTCAAAATCAAAAAAAATTTTGGGGGTCGAAATTTTGATATCAAAATCATAATTTTGCCGGATCATTATTTCCTCTAGGCAGGTTTTTTACTAGCCCGGGTCAGGTGAAAACTTTTTCTCTTTTTTTGATTTCCTATTTGCCTATTAACTTACTCATCAATCCCATCAACAGGTGTTCCAGATCCACCTAAACCACAATAGCAGCCATAATCATTATAATCCGTAGCTGGAACACCCAGTTTGCATTCAGTCATGCCATTTAGATTCCAAGCTGCTCGAATATGTGCCGAATTTTTCAATGAAGCGCTTGATGCCATTAAAAGAAATGTGAAGAAGTGAATAGATTGGAATTCGTACATTATTTTGGCTTTTCTACATAAAAAATGTTTAAAAATAACTTTTTTCGGTAAATAATGTTGAAAAAATAAATCATCATTCGGAGCTACTATACAATATTCAGGAAAGGTCTGTGTATTGAATCAATACAGACCTTTCCTGATTCAGGAAAGGTCTGTGTATTGAAGCTAAAAGTTGCAAAAATAGCGTTTCTCACATCTTTCTTTTGTTAAAGGGGGGGGGTAAGCATAGATGAATAGAGGGAGAGGAGTCGTAAACCTCTTCGCGCGGCGCGGGGGTCTAAAGGAAATTTTTGCCTTTCGGCACCCCATTTTTCGGGGCTCTCGCGGCACAGGGTTCGTAATTACGGCTCCCTATTTAAGTATGGGGGTAAGAATCAAGGATTAATCTCCGAAATTTTTTTTGCCAAAACATCCTATATAGGGATACAATTATGCGAAAATCAATTGTGCGCATTCTCGAAGCGTGAAAATGCTTCTTTGTCCCTGATTCAGGGAAAAAGAAATGTGATTGAAGTGAAAATCCAACATGCACTAATTTCCCTGAATCAGAAAAGCGTTTTCAAGCTTCAGGAATGCGCGCAATCGATTCCCCGCATGAAATTACCCCCAGAATTATGATTTAGAGTGAGAAATTTAAAAATTTTTCGATTTTCGCTTCAATAAGCACATCTATTTTCCTGATTCAGGATCAAGGAAGATTATTCACGCTTCGGAAATGTGCGCAATCAATTTTTCGCATGATTTTACCCCTATATAGGCTGTTTTGGCAAAAAAATTTCGGATTAGTCCCTGATTCTTACCCCCCTTTAAAATTGCTTATGATAAAATCTCAGGTCAACTGATTAACGATGTAGAAAAGTTTGACAAGAACAAGTGTTTGATTTGACTATATTTGAATGCAACTAAATTATTCAAACAACTAAAATATTCAAGGCAAACTAAATCTTAGAAACGACACACTAAATCTTAGAATGATTATTTTAATTCTTGCCGTACACAAAAAAACTACAAACTGCTTTTGGCAATATCGATCAATTATGTCTTTTTTTGTTAACTTTTTCATATTACAGAATGCCAAAAAAGGCATAGGCTCTAATGAAACGAAGAGAATGAAACGATACAAATGAAACAATCGAATAAAACGATACGAATGAAACGACATAATGAAACAAAACCAATTTCAGGGTTTTCGTGTCAATATTCAGGCAAATTTAAACCCACCTCCGGACGCCATCTGATTCTGGACATGCACAGTTGTTAAAGCGTTAGTGCAGACATAGCTATCAGGCTGAAATTGACACCATATGAACTTGAATCGTATAGCTAATCTTGTTTTTTATACACCAAGTTATGTACAATAAAGAAAAATAGAAATGACAAACTACAACAATGTATCTTTACTGCTTCTTAGCCTTTCGGAATAGCCTCGTTTAAGGTGGGATATTAGGTATAAAGCTAATCTTCTCCAGACATGGATGGCATCTTGTTGTTGGACCTCGGTGATGTTAGGTAATGAAGCGATCTGATGTTCGAGAGAGACTTCCATGGCGTCCTAAAAACCCAGGATTAGCATGAGAGGTCTTAAATTACTTGAGAAATATTCCAATATTCCGGCTTGAAGCCTCGATCAGCAAATCTGACATGCCTCTCACCAATTTTGTACAAATAATCCGCAACTTCGTCCATGTGATAGATGTTTTTCACAGCAAACGACAAGGTCTAAAAAGAATTTTTAGGGGTCATCCAGATATTACGTAATCATGTTTGGGGGGGGGGTTGGCCCTCCTCATAAAAATTGATTATGTTAGCCATTTTTGATGATTACGTTGAGGCATAGATGAATAGGGGGTCGTAAACCTCCTCGCGCGATAGTCTAAAGGAAATTTTTGCCTTTTGGCGCCCCCCCCCCCATTTTTCGGGGCCCTCGCGGCGCAGGGGGTCGTAATTACGACCCCTATTCAAGTATGCGTTGAGGACCACTAAAAAGTTGATTACGTCATATCTGGATGACCCCTTACCAGGCATAAAGGACAAACAGGTTCAGGGTACTCTCGAGAGGTCATGTTTTACCAAGTTGGGGCTATATCTTAATCATATACCTGCACAAAATTTAGCGCCTGTTTCCGAAACTCTTTCGATTCTTGCCAATTTTCTCCATGCTGATGTATCCCTGGGAACAACTTTTTTGTTTTCGGATTGTGCTCAAAAATATAGATATAAATACTCGAGCCCAGAACAAAAAGAGAATCGAAATCGTTGCTCCATGTTAGCTTGATTAGCTCTTTTTCACCGGTATTAGGTTCCCACAAATCGTTATAATCGTTGGCAGATTTGGGAGAGGAAGTAGACTTTTGATCAAGAAAGTCTTGATTTGCTGAGAATATTATGCGTTTAGCATAAGTTATTATTTGGGGCATTCTTCTAAATAATATGCTAAAAATGTTGTTGGTGAGAAAAATGTTGAACACGAGTAAGTTGATGTCTTGACCATACATGGGCAGCACCCCAGGTGGAACTTTCAAAAAACCAACAACCTTCATTTAGTCCCCCTCCCGATGAGGTCGAAAAGTTGGCGACCAAAAAAAAGATTGACAAACGAAAATGTTTTTTCTTCCGATGATGTTTACCAAATTTTTTTAATAAACATTTTAACAATAAAAAGGTTATATATAAATATGCTGTTCCAATCAACCTACTTTTTGACTATTAATCCTTAATGTGTTGATCTTCCGACCCACATTCTACGTCCCCCCAACCCTCGACCTATTACCCCTAAGTGAAAAACCTGGGGTCTGTCCATGTATGGTCTTGACACTCGAGATTGTTTGTTATGCATTTTGGTGAAATTTGATTAGGCAAATTCAAAAATTGATTGAGAAGGGAAAATGAGTTAGGACGGCTCGAAATTGATCCGAGTCAGTAAAAAAATATAGCAAAACCTATCCAAAACGAGTCCGACCGGCCAAAGTTCGAAATCAACGAAATTAATAAGAGACCTTTATGCTTTCTGACTATCGGCCGAACTCGAGGGCCTCGATGAGCCCCTGACACCCGCACTACTTATGAGATCCTTTTCGAGACTACTTTCTTGCCATCGATCTTAACCTTATATTTACCCTGGAAACTTCCTTCTTCCTGTTTGTATATACAATTAAAAAAATTGTTGACTTTCTTTCCTTTTTCTAATCGTCATACCGTTGTTTAATATTAAAAAAAGATTAAACTAGTCTCAACTCTAAAGCTTCCGCCTCTATAAGCCGTGTCAGGAATGTTGATTATTAAAAAATTTTGCCTCCAAATATAAAGCCTTATATGAAATTGATATTTCGAACTATACTTCCTATAATAGCAGTGACGTAGCCGAAGAGATGGGTAGCTCTGTGAGCGATTTTGAGTCCGTTTTCGCATCGTAGCATGTTGAAGGCGTCTTCATTGAGCTTGATGACGCCAGAATCATTGCCTAAAAAGAAGGGAAACCATGAAATAGAGTATTGAAATGATGTAACTGTATATAGTATAGCATAAAATAGTGTAGTTTTAGCTGCTTCAAACTATAATATTAAGGTGTCAGTTACAATCATATGAAAAAATGATAGATTCGAAAAGATCATGAAAAAGCGAGCATTTTTTGTTTTTACGGCATATTCAGAATCGTTGTAGTTTTCAAAATAATTGCATTTGAAATTTTGAATTTGTTACAAGCTTGTCGTTGTAATACACAAACTTTTTTGAATTTTTTGCGGAA
>JAQGBS010001167.1:0-16806 GCA_034698545.1 Acrobeloides obliquus | reverse complement strand
TTAGGGCCTATAGAATCAGTTTATGTTGTCTTTAAAAAAATCTGGGACTGGCACTTCGTGAGTGTCCCTTGTAAGCCTTGGTAGAGATTTTATGTCACCAACGGACAATTACCCAAAAATACTGTACCCTTCCTCGGTTCGAGTTGTTGAGACATCGCCTCTTAAACATTATTTTTATTCGATATTTTTTAGAGCAATATGGATGTTCATAAATGTATGCTATCTATACTAATACGGTTGGCTTTCATTATTAATGCATATTATTTTCATCCTATTTTTAAACATAATTCCCAACATGAAAATGTTATTAACATTAGTAAATTTGTTATTTTCGATGTTGCTAAATTGTTTTTTTCTAGCTTGTGATGCAACTTTTGATAAAGACAACTTGTTTAAATTATCTTATAAGTTCTTTACAAACAAGCCTTGTTATTTGCCCATACCTTCGCATATTTTTATTGCAATTTATGCAAATTTTCAAAATTCGAATGTAGGTTATTACTATATACCACCCACCCCCGCAAGTACGTATCTATAAGGGGAGTAGATGCCCGCTAGTGGACCAAAATTTAAAAAAATCCATACACATAAGAATACTACTTTACCGTTTTGGGAAAAATAAGCCTCTTTTGGGAAAGTGCTCCTCCCCCTAGCCGTCCCTTCTGCCTATCCACTGGAGGGGGGAGCATCATGAACCGTTCCCCCCCCCCCCATTTGGGTCGAAGGCCCGAAAAAAACCTTAATCATAAGGGTCCCACTTATGTTTTTGGGACAAATCAACCTTTTTTGGGGAAGTGCTTCCTCCCCCACTCCACTTCCCCTTCATCCACCACCCCCTTCTTTCACCTGGAAAATTTTCCTAATGGATTAACTTACTAACAACTAAAATTTTTAGAGTTATGGGCAACTTTTTGCTGGACATAGCAAAAGATATAATATGCCATTCCCAAAAATTTATAAATGTAAGTTGTCCAGATTTTTGTAATTTTTTTACTTAACATTCCTGTCTATGTCGATCACTAGAGTTTATTTCAGGGTATTTTTTATGCAAGATGCTGAGCATAATTTTTTTTGGAAAAAAGTCACATAAAAGGAGTCTAGAACACCATCTCTACAGGGATAATTTTTTAAGAGCACTTGAGGATTAATACTAAACTTGACCGATTTTGATTGATTGTAAATGACCTTTTCCAATAAATTTTTTTCAACATCATTTACAGCACAAAAAATTAGCCCGTAATAAAACAGAATAAAATGTTCACATGAGTGTAAATCTTTTAGCTAACGCCACAATTTCCTATAAAAGTCATCGAGAAGATCAAGCTCATGTTTGGTTTGTGCCTTGTAAAAAAGCTGCTATTTTGTTTAATACAACTAGTCCCAATGATTCTGTTACTTTTAAATTCATGAAAATTGATCAGAATTTATATAAAAACTATGTAGATCCGGATTCTTGTTTCACTTATAGAATTTTATTGGGATAAATAGAGATTAATAAACAACGTTCGTTGTATAGACACCGGTTCCACATTCACATCTGTTTCAGTACCATAGAATGTGCATCGTAAGCCTCTTTTGTTTCGGTCTGTACCTATTTTTCTACTTGGTAGGGCCGATTATTGGCGAAAATACATGTCGCGTGTTTTCTAGACCTTTTTCAAAAGTTAATACGAGAACCCATGAAAATGCCGCTAAACATGATCTTTTCATAACTTTGAAATGCTCTAAAAGATTGAAAACAAAGTTTTACACGACGTCGTTAGGGGTCATCCAGATATTACGTAATTAAGTGGGGGTAAGGGATAGCTTCGACAATTTGGGGGTTCATTTTTGGACCTCAGATATCGTAAGACGGAAATGTACGAAAATATAAAGGTATGGGTTTTGTCTTATCGATTGCAGGCTAATATGAAAGCAACTTTTGTATCATTTGAGACATTAATGCATAGCATAAATCTTACAACAATTCCAGATATAGCAAAAGTCAAATAAAAAGTGTTTCTGAACTCTTTTTTCCCTCCTTTACTTAACAACAACCTTATAACCAGAACGCTTAAAATTATTGAAGGAATTCCATAAATAAGTGGAATTAAGGAGGGTATATTGTTAGAATTAAAATTTGTTTAGTTTGTAATAGATGCTTGTTGTGTGATGCAAATATCGGAAACAACAGGATTACTCATGTTTTGGTATAAAGAATAACGTATTTCATCTAAAATAAGCCCCAGGGCTTATTTTTCACCCCTTCAAAGAGGATGTTATCTTGATTTTTGTTTTTTTTTGGTGTTATAAATCTGTTCTGGGGGCTTATTTTAGAGGAAATACGGTAAATAAATTTGATGAGATTTGAAATTTCATACATGGAATGTGACGTTGTATAATTTTAAGTCTTAAGAAAAGTTTGATGTGTTATTCAGACATTTAATAATACACTTCATTTTATACATTTATAGCATAGCATGAGATAAAGGCATAAAACAAAATTGACATTGAAGTTAAAAAAAGTAAGAAAATTGTGTTAAGATATAAGCATAGACTCTAGTCATGTAGGATGCCATTCTAGAAAAAAATTTAAAACTTTGATGTAAATTATATATGATTATTTAGATACGAGACTAACTTTTATAATTATTTTCGTAACAGTAAAATGTGGACTATATGATAGATCTGAGATAATGGATCTGAGACCCAGATGTTTGCAAAAATCTAATTTTTCGACCACTTTTTCACCAATAACCTATATAAAAATTGTGGCTCTCGCCAAGTTCCGAATTCCGATCAGTGGGCAAAAAGGTGTCTTCACCTACCACCCAAAATCACCCATAGATGAATCACCCACTCACCAACTGGGTGGTTATTTGGTCATTGAGTGATATATATAACCCATTGAGTGATGGATGATTAATCCACGGGTGATTTGGGTCATGGGTGATTTTGGGTAATTGTGTTAGGTATTGAACAAATGACGTCATCGATTTCATCGACCACTATATTCAGACACATTCTGATTGATAAAATAAACAAGGATATTTTCTGAAAAATATCAATAGGTGACAGAAATATTAAAACACTTCGAGTCGGTTTCTCCTACGGGGCTTATGGTCCCCAGTCTCCCTATTAGGGTTTAGGCTTTGCCTTACTTTATTATTGTTCGCAAGTTGTCTTATATATCAAGTTAATAAAGTCAGTGAGTAGAGGTCGCGTTCTCTTCCGGTAGAATCGTCAGACGAGTACCGTTGCACCCGGGATACAAAAGATTGCACCCATCACCCCCCCCCCCCACTGGGTGATGGTGCAATCATCCATACCCAAAATCACCCGTGGGTTAAAGTTGTTTCTGCATCCATTTGGGACATTTTTAGCAAAAAATTTCGAAAAAAATCATTAAAAATTTTTTCACTTTTAATAATTTATAATTTTATTTAAAATTTTATATTTTAACAAGTTTTTAAAAAGTATTGATGGATTGGACGGTTGTCGAATGAGAACCATTGAAAACATGTCGAAATAATTTTGAGCGCACTTTTGAGCTCATTATTACCAGCATCCATGGAGGTGTCAAGCAAGTCAGATCCTTGATAAATGGTTGAATCGCTAATATGGTAGCTCTGATTGAGCTTATTGGGCTTACAAAATAAGAAATAAGCTATAAAAAATTGACTATTTGGCATAAAATTATCAGAATAAGGGAAAGGATAATTCAAATCGGTGAAATAGGTTTAGCTAATTTTTATTTTTGACAAGGTGGTTCCAATTGCGAGGGACGCATGAAAAGATACGGCACATCATTCAGGGTTTTTCCGAATACACAGAATGTTTTTCGAATATAAATACGAATACAAATATGTATTTGCGTGCACATGGCCTTGTATATATTACCGTCATATCTGAAGTTTTAGAATGCTTAGGCATATCTAAATATAGGCATCGGCCTAGGCCTAAATCTAAGCCTAGGCCTATCTGAGTCTATAATTTCTGAAATTTTTAGATATGCCGGACTTTCAGATATGACGGTAACATATATATTTCTACTTACAAACATAATCGCAACAGCGAACTCAGTGATAAACATTAATAATGTCAAGATAAACATGTTGATTTCCATTCGCGCAACTTTTTTTTCTGCACCTTTATATGTTTGTCTTTGCTTGCGACGAGATATTAATAAAACCATTGTTGTAATGTTCATCACTAGACAAGAAATGCTAACCAAAAACGAAATAATAGTGACTGCCAAAGATAAGGGTATCTAAAATTTTGTTCAAGCCAAGTGTACAAAAACTTTTTATCAACTTATACCCCATAATATGGTGGTTGAGCAATGAAAATATGATCAGATATGGTTGAAGTTATATCCCAGATTTGACAATGTCTAATTTGATTCATAATCAAAAATTGCCAAGAAAATATTAGTGGGTAGAGGAAATAAACCACCAAAATTGGTTTTATCATTTTTTTCCAAGTCTGAAATTTATGATTCTGCTTTTGCTTACATTCAATAAAATCTGGATCCGATGATAGGAAACAAATGATCCAGTCTTTGAGTTCATTCAATGATACTAGTGTTTGCAAGCCTGACTTGCTGATATGAGCAAAAAAATGTGAATACCAGCGTGCAGATTTTCGAGCACCAGTCCACCGTCCAATCACAACATGGCTTTCCAGTACATATCAACCAATGTTTGTGTGACGTCAATGACAAACTTGACGTCATGCAAACACTGGGATTCATTGGGACCAAAGCCAGATTTTTTATATTTACAGTCGGGGCTCGATAAACTGACACCTCACAGAGGTGTCGGTTTAACCAATTCAGATTGAGAATCAGGATCCAGAATTCGAATCCAGAATCAGAATCCAGAATCCAGAATCCGGATTCAGAATCCAAAATCCGGATTCAGAATCCAAATCTAGAATCTGTAATCAGACTCTAGAATCCGGATCGGTTTATCGAATTTTAGGGGGGTGTAAGTTTATCGAGCGCAGACTGTAATTATTTTCTTACTCTTTCATGGCTTGTAGGAAAGGTGACGGAAGTAAAGCGATTAATTGTCAATAATAATGACGGGATGTGATTAAGAAACGCCACATATGAGACCAAAAAGTAAAAAATCGACACAATTATCCCATCCTTTGGGATCCACACATATAAGAATCCCATTAAAGGTGCACTTGAAAGGCGTTGTATGAGGTTGTATAATACCCAATCACTCATTTCCTAAAATAAGAAGCTGCAACTCAATTTTTTGTTTAATAAACACTAAAGGGGACAAATCTAACTAATGCAAAAACTGCATTGAAAAACCTTTCACCTTCGCTGAGATATTTACATTTTAAAGGGGGGAAGTCATTGCGAGTTTTCGACAAAAAATTTTTTTGGCGAAAAATGATCGAGTAACGTATAATAGCCTAATATTGAATGAAAACTAGAAATATTAACCCGAAAAAATGTTTTTAGCGAGAAAAAATGATTTTGGCACACAATTTTTTTGACCTCCTATCGGGGTACTCCATGTTAAAAAATCAATTTTTTCAACTTTTTTATTTTGGTTCCAAATTGGGTGATTTTTGGTGCTTGGAGGTTTTCGGGCACGATAAATCGATTGGCACAAGTCCTGAGCTCCAAAAAAATTTTCATGATCCCCTATAGGGATACCCCATGTTCGAAAACCCCAAATACCAACAATCAGCCAATTTGGAGCCAAGATAAGAAAGTTGAAAAAATTGATTTTTTAACGTAGGATACCCCAATAGGGGGTCAAAAAAATTGTGTGCCAAAATCATTTTTTCTCGCTAAAAACATTTTTTGGATTAATATTTCTAGTTTTCATCCAATATTAGGCTTATTTTACGTTACTCGATCATTTTTCCACGAAAAAATTTTTTGTCGAAAATCTGCATGAATTTTCCCATTAATAAGGGATACTTTTTGAAACTTGAAGTGCCCTTAATTCTATGTGTATGAAGGATATAGACAAAATATAAAAAAATTTTTACTTTTTTAAGAGGAAAAACAAGTGATAGGGCACTTGAACGCAAAATTCAAAAAATTATTGTCCGTTTTTTGGTTGAAAAAATTCAATTCTATCAAAAAAGTGGTTTAAAGGGGGAGTCAACTTTGCAGCAGCACTCGGAAGACCATTTCTAGCAGAGTTTTTATCATAACTTTTGATACATAAATCCGTTTGACTTGGTTTTGGTGTCATTTTGAAGCTCAGAATCTGAGCTTCAAAATGAGTGCTGCTGCAAAGTTGACTCCCCTTTAAGAGACGATTTCGAGAACATTCGAAGGCCCCTGGTATTAGTGTTAAATGATTCGAGCGCGCTTTAAGTTGAATTTATTTAGTGAGATTAATGCGTGGGAGAATTTTTGAAAATCATTTCAAATTAAAAATCGGGCGGCCAAAAATTTAAATCCCTGTCCGAAAACTCTCATACCCCAATTTTACGTGTATTTTTTAAATTTTCCAACCTATTTAAGAAAATACAGATAATTTTTTTGTCAAATTTTAACGCTGGTAGATGTATTTTAACACGAAGAACAGTTCTATCGTGCTTCAAAAAAATCCGAGAAAAAATTTTTCGACACCTCTAGTACAACGTGTAAGAATGGGCCAAAAATCGAAATTTCTCAGATTTTTTCACGCTATAACTGTTCTCCGTGTTGATATACATCGACCAGCGTTAAAATTTGACCGAAAAAACTATCTGTGGTGTTTTAGATAAGTTGGAAAAATCTATATCCTGAATCAAGGAAGCATTTTCACGTTTCGGCGATGCGCGCAATCGATTTCTCGCATGATTTTACTCCTAAAAATGATCTTTTTAGAAAAAATTTTTTTCTTGGACTAGGCCATAAATGTCACCCCCTTTAAACACTTTATAAATTTGTGCGTTTATGATATTTTGTTTACAATTGAGCTATGTCATAAACTCTCCCACTATTACATAAACTTACAACTATCCCAAAAATAGCAAAAAGCGTTGAAAAGATGCCTCGAAATTCCACTCTTCCTTCTTTACTCAACATAAATTTCACAATATATGTATCTAATATAATCGATGGAATTGCATATAAAAGTGGGAATAATCCCATAAGGTTCTTTTCTGTTGAATCAATCACACCAGAAGCAGCTTGTGATTTTATACAAATGTCCGAAGAATTCATCGTGCTTAATCTACAATGAAATTGTTATCCTTTTTTTGCAGCACAAAAATTTTTAACACAAAAATTTAAAAAATAAGGCGTTTGAATTAGAAGTCTATTTCATTTTCACAAATTGCTTCATACATACGATAATTTGATAGACATTTAAATTTATTTTTCACAATTTTCTAAGAATATTTTTTATGTAGACATGTCAATTTAAAAATGACTACCTAACGTTTAAAATCTAATAAACCTAATAGTTATCAAAATGTTGTCGCATCAACTATGTAATCTTTTTTGAATAATGGTGCTCTAAGTCGAAAGGCAAGAACGACGTCTACGAATAATATAAACAAATCAAGTATAATTAGGTGCGGGGTTTTTTTCTCAAGTACAGGATGATTATAAAGTTCACAGTATTTTATACCGAAATAACACACCAAAAACAATGTCCACATTTGACAAAATTGTGTTCTAGGGGTTTTACAAATGAAGAATCGATTTCCGCAAGAATTGAGTGATTAAAAATTTTCTGTGACCCTATAAGTAAGATCTTAGACCCAAAGGACCCAAGGATCCCTTGATTGATAGTTGAAGGTCAAAGTGGAGGAATCCGCAGAAAAATGCAATAACACGGTCAGTTATTTCTTAACAGATTCAAATAGCTCGAATTTGTTTTTGATCGCTAAAACCTTCTAGATTCGAAACTGCTAGACTTTTACGTTTTTGTATCGATTCCATGTTGAATCCTTTGGGCCATAAGGGTTTGGAATTTTTTTTTGGCCTGCCTGCATAAGGCCGATTTATAAAGAAGTGTTTTCAAAATTTTTAACGATGATGAGGTGGAGAGTAGGGGAAGGTCCCCCTCTATTTCATGTGTGAACGCTATGCGTTGGTTCGATTTTATAATTTATTCTTTATATTTTATAAGTATAGCTTAATTTTGGCAAATGCAAAGCTTGTTGAAATTCTTTCTCATAGTCAATTGGAGGAGGTTTAATAGTAGTAGTTTCTTGAATTGGAACATTATGGGGGGTAGCAAACGCCAGAATAAACCTAAGCTTTTTGTTGAAAACAGCCATCCAGATGTTACGCTATACCAGTGGCGTGTCCAGGGGGCATGCTCCCCAAACCAAAAATTTTTAAAGAAAAATGGCATTTTTGGTGAAAATTTGTTAGAAAAATGAGGTTTTTACCTAGTTGTCCATTCCCAAAAAAACAGAAAAATCAAAATCCTGGACACACCTCTACGCTATACTGTAAGGGAGAAGGAAAGTGAGAGTGACAATAATGGTAACATGGGAGAGGAATGGTCTGAAAAATCCCTAAACAGATGATAATATAGTATATGGATCATACATTTCCAACCCAGCTAGAGTTGGGAAACCGAAAACGCTTGTTTTAAAAACCGTTAAAAAACCGAAAGATTTTTTTATCGGTTTACCCTACTCTAAACCCGGATCATAGAAGGGTAGGGATGTTACATACCAAAATAGAAAAAGTGGCAAATACCACGTGGCATTTTTTGGTTGAAAATCGAAATTTTCGCTTAAAATTTGAATTTGTTGTCAAAATCGCATTTAGCCCGTCGAGAAATCTTGCCTACGGCACTGGATAGGCCCATCTGGCCCCCTTGAAAATGTATGATATGGATGACCCCAAATAAACATTAGGCATCAAATAAAATCATACTTTCCTTCTTGCTGTATCTTACACACCATATTGCCACTGAATTGAATTTGTGCAACAAAATCTCCATGCCCAGTAATAACTTCAAAAGTTGTGTTGCCAAAACATTTTTGTATTCTTTTCTGAAACCATAATCGTATGAATCCAACAGTCCTGGTTCCGATAATGGAAAAACCCACGTATTTTCTGAAAAGGGAACCATCCCTGTACGACTCGGTCCATAATACACTAGATTCCAGTATTCGGACCGAGGATATCAGTTGAAACTGAGCTATAAGGCATCCCACAAAATGACACTTTTTACAATTTTTTCAAAATTTTTCAAGTTTTTCAATTTTCATTACAATAACTTTATAGGGTGTTTCTATATACGAAAAATCGATTACACGAATTGCCGGTTTTTGAAAATTCTTCTTTGACCCTTTATTAGTCTTTCGCTTCAATACACACATCTCTTCCCTGAATCAGGATTAGGAAAGCGCTTTCAAGATTCGTAAATGCGCACAATCGATTTCATGTATAGAAAAACCTACTATAAGGTTATTTTGGTAAAAATTAAAAAACATTAAAAAAATTGTAAAAAATCGCAAAGGTAACATTTTTTCGGACACCATGTATATATTTGCTACTCTGTTTTTAGTTAACTCCATTTCTTACCTCAACTGCATTTGTAAGTGATTGAATATTGTCATTGTTCCATGTCCCACAACGAGTTTGCTTCATATCAGCATATGCTGCTTTCATAAGATATTCCAGATTTGGATTACAGCACATATACCCTCAAAAATAATCTTCAATTTTATTGAAACAAAGAACCTTACCACTGTCATTGGTGTAGCACTCTGGCAGTGGATATGATTTTACACAATTTCTGCATAAGTCCGGCCTTTGAGATGGATGAGCATCCATTGGTAAAGAAGTGTCAGTGCCAATGCCTGTACCGAAATCGGTTTCATGTGGGATGGAGTCTTTTAGAAGCTTCTTCAAGTGATCATGTTCAAATGGTTTTTCATCACTTTCAGCAATTATTGAACCTAGAATTTTGGTCAGAGATTAATAACCCCCACTTACAGTAGCGGAAAACATTTCGAACAAGGAACTAGATATTGACAAAAGTGCCAAATCAATGTCTTAACTTATGGAAAAGCTTTTTAGACGCAATTTTTTCGTTCTAACAAGGGACACATACGATTTGATGGTGAAACTTTCAAAAAAAGATTATATACTCTTGAAGAGCATCAAAAACTAGTAACTTATGCGCCGGAATTAGATGAAGAACCCCCGAGTGAAAAAAATCGCATCTGAAAAGCTTTTCTAAAAGTCGAGATAAACTGTTTTGGAGTTTGATCAAAGTTTTTTTCCGCTACTGTAAATTGTGAAGAAATTCTCCTATATTGTTGCAGTTGGCACTCAAATCCTTTCTCCAATAAAAAATTACCAACATGTAAAGGTGGTAAAGGCAAATCTCTTTTTGATCTGATAGAAAATCCGGCAACACATTCATTCTAAACTGATTTTTTATCGAATAATTTTTTAAACTTTTATTCCTTTCTTTCTCCCCAATTTTTAAGGCTCAAAAAATATCATATAACACTGTTTTTGCTCAAGCCCTAACTGACTGCAGCAACCAAGAAATTTTTCAATCCTCGCCACCTAAATTGGATCCTGGGTTAGACTAAACCCATGAATCCGGGGTTCTTTGGTGTACCAAAAAAGGGACATATTTTTCTGAAGGAATCTATTTTTTGGTACACCAAGGAACCAATTCATGGGTTAGAGACCAATTCTTACAGACCCATGGACCTAGGGACGTTCATCCATTTTTCAAAATCCAACATTTCATTGACAACCGACCCCAAAACTGGTTAAAATCGAATTTTTGGCTATTAAAAACTAGTGTTTGATCCCGAGTTCGGGATTGACCTAATGGCCGGGACGGGATTTTTCGGGATGGGCTATGGCTGGATTTTCGGGATCCGGGACGGGATCGATTCCCGGGATTTTCGAGACGGGATTTGAAAAAAAATTTACCTTGGTCCCCCTTTCAATTTTTTCGAAAATTTTCACCTTGGTCCACATAAAGGAGGACCAAGGTGATTTTTTTCAATTTTTTCAAAAATTGATAAAAAAAATCCCGCTCCTGTTAGCGGGTGATTTTTTCTGTACCACAGGATATTTAAAAAAATTTAACTCATTTTTTATACCCCTAAAAATCCAGTTAGAGGTATAAAAACTTGGGGGGAGGGGCATTTTTAGGATGTGTTTTTTATTCCTCCTCGGGATGGATTGAGTCTGGGAAGGTCGGGATCCGAGACGGGATGCTAAAAATCCCGGGGTTTTCGGGACGGATCGATCACTATAAAAACATAGTTCTGAAAAAACTCCATCAAAAAAGCTTTTTCCTATGAGGAAAACGACTTAAAAGAATATAGTGTATCATACACCAAAAGCTTAAAGGGGGAACCACTTTAGGGTCAGATCTCGATCAAAAAAATTTTTTTGAAATGGCGGTTCTAGGGGTAAAAAAATGCAAAAAATCGATTTTCCCGAAGCGGGATAATGCTTTTTTGACCCTGATTCAGGGAAGATGGTGGGTGTATTGAAAAAAAACATTTTCGGATTTTTATGAAAAGATTTTTCTATGTGGGGAATCGAGTGCGCGCACTCTCGAACTGTGAAAACGCTTTGACCCTGATTCAGGGAAGGAATTGGTGTATTTAATGCGCGCAATCGATTTTTCTTATTTTTTAAATGTTTGATCTTCGCTTCAACACACCAATTTCTTTCCTGAATCAGGATCAAAGAAGCGTTTTCACGGTTCGAGAGTGCGTGGAATCAATTCCCCACTTAGAAAAATCTAAGAATTGACGGTTTTCTCATAAAAATTAAAAAATGTTTAATTTTTGTTACACCCACCATCTTTCCTGAATCAGGGTCAAGGAAGCATTTTCACGTTTCGGGAATGTGCGCAGTCGATTTTTCGCATTTTTTACCCTAGAACCGCCATTTCAAAAAAAATTTTTTTTGGTCGAGATCTGACCCTAAAGTGGTCTCCCCTTTAAGGGAATGCTCCATTTCTCGGTCACGCTTGGAAATACTCAAAACGTTCGAAATCGCGAAATTCTTATGCCTATAGGAAATTTTAGGCGAGAAATCGATTGGTGTTATTATTTTTGTTAAATACTTGGGCTTAGGCAGTGGCGTAGACAAGGGAGTGGTGGGGGCAGTTGTCCCCTAGCTGATCAAAATTTTTTTAAATCCCTACACATAAGGGTCCCCCTTATTTTTTGGAAAAAATCAGCCATTTTGGAAAAAAACTCCCCTTAGTTGACCTTTTTCCCTATGCCACTGGTCCCAGACCCTCTGTTTCCTTGTGCCCTAAAATTTTATGTAAAATTTTTATGTTACTTACATATTGGCTATAAACAACTTGTAAAAATAAAACATCTACAAGTAACGTATAAACAATTAAGTTTATCATAATAGTTTTTATGGCGAGTAGAAAACTATAGACCATCATATAATCTAGGTAAACTAGAAGTTTTGTACAAGGAAAATAGCCTTCTTTATAAAAGTAAGGATGGTAGCGTTTTGCGCCTTAATCCATGCGCCGAAGGAATTATGTTTATCCTCTATTAATTGCACCTTAAATTACGCCAATTTTTTAGCAAACACTTTTGTTTGTTTGTCGGTCCGCGACAGAAACCAGTTTCTGGAACCGGGCCATTGTTTATGTAGTTTTTCAGATCTATTTAAATTATTTTATAAAAAATAATTGTTGTGATCCTCCAGCGTGCGGATCGCAAACTAACAAGGAACCATCCCGCAGTGTGACATCAAAATCGATATAGAAACCTAGCGCAAATTCTTCTCCTTGGTCACGGCAGTCCTGTCGTCAGCTGTGTAGAGTTTTTTTCAAAATTTTAACAAAATTACCTTGGTCCCCTCTTATGATTTTTTTGCAAAATTTTAAAAATTCCCAATGGATGAATGGTGGGACGTTTCTCCTTGAGCATATATGAGGCAAGGGAGATCGGTTTATTTTAGCCCTTCCGTAATTTGCTTGAAATTCAAAAAATTTAGAATTTTGGCGATGGAATTTTGGCTCAATCTCGGTCACTTGATTGTAAAGTGAGATCTATTGCCCAGAATTTTTTAATTTTTGAGCTGAGAAACACTATAAAGTATAAATCGAATATAGAACATAAAAATTCTGTTGGATTCTATCCAAATAAAAATGAACAGAAAATACAACCAGGTGCTTACATAAATTAAATTGGTGCTCAACAATTCCTATATCCCAGACATAAAATTGGACATAAATTTGCAGACATAAAATATCCTGTACTTAAAACGTTATTAAAAATTTGATTTTTGAACCTCTTTTATTGTGTTTGTCGAGAAAATCGAAATTTTTTGCGAATTTTGGCCACATTCTTGCACAAAATCAGTTACATTTATAATAAAAAAAAGAAACATAGAATTCGAACCTTCGGAATAGCAGCTAAATACATAATTTTGACCTTTTGATAATATGATATCATGTTGTGCCTCAAATGCTTATAAATTGTCTTTATAAGCCAGCAAAAAGGTCATTATATCATAGTTGGTTAAAATGTTTTCCAGAATAATGTCTTTCTTGGTTCTTCTTGTCGTTGAAGCATCAACGACTACCGTTATTAATACAAAGTGTTCTCTATTAAATGCATTCGGTTGTAGTGACCTATTAACCAATAGTTCTTGTACGGATTGTTTCGGGGCTCCAAATACTTTGCTCAATTTGGTTGGTACTGGGTGTTTGGATCCTACAGCTGTACCGGCAGCGTGTTCGGCTAGTAAGTATTAGGTTTCTCATAAAGTTGTTCCGCAGGATTTTATCAGATATCTGTTTTTATCAGTTTCCTTCAATCTAAATCATGGAACAGGACAAACACCTATGAGTCCGGACTCTTTTATCTATTGTTTATCTCCCCCAGAACCAAGGCATTGCCAGGCTAGAAACGCACGATAGTCAGGCTAAAACCCATGCTCATTTTTGCTGTTAAATAAAGTTGAACTAAAACCTAGAAAAGGTAGTCGGGTCATCTAAAGAATAAAACATATTGGCCTAAAAATGATTTTTTTTCACAAACACCTCTATTCTTTAAGCTGCTTTTAGATTATCTTTCTTTATTGTTTAATTGTGCTAATACATGCGGTACTTGTTGTGTTCCAACCACGAATTCTACAACAACAACCGCTGCACCAGGAGCACCTACAACTACAACAACCCCTCAAAGCCCAGGAGGCAAGTTATACACTAACATGAGTTTTCTTACCGATTAAAATTTCAGGAACGACCACAACCACTTTGCCCAATAGTATAACTACAACAACGTCTCCTGGATCATTTTGCTTTGATATTGCCAATAATTGTGCCCCAAATGCTTATTTGTGCCAAGATAATATTTATCATAGTAATGATAAAGAGATGATCATTTTAAAAGATCTTTTTTAGCTCTAATGCTTCAGAAATGTGCTAGAACATGTAACTATTGTCAAGGAGCTGCTTGTGTTGACAGCAGCAGGCATATACTTTTTATAATAAAAAATAGTTTAAAAGTTTTTTTAGTTGCTCAGTATGGGTCCCAAATGGATTTTGTCGTGCTTCATTTTACACAAATGCTCAAAAGAGTGCCTATTGTCCAATTTCTTGTGGTTTTTGTGTGGGACAAGGATCAGGTTCGGTAGTTCTTCCAGTTTCATGTATCGACAATGCTAGGTATGTGTTTTTAAACATCATTGCTTCAAGAAAATTATTTAGTTGCTCAACATGGAGTAGAAATGGGTTCTGCTCGAGCTCCTTTTACACAGCTGCACAAAAACGTTCATATTGTCCAAATGCATGTGGACTTTGCTATGGATGAAAAATTTAAATTAAATATATAATTTTGTATATATATTTATAATTTTATATATATATTTTTGATCAGTGGTCAAATTCAAAAAAATATACGATACTAAACTTTCTGAACAGCCTAATATATGAGTCTCAATAGTTATTGCAAAAGGAATAAAAAATACAAATGTAGACGGATATTTTGTGTTAGTTCGAGTACCGAAATATATTTATTGACTATGATCATCAGACAGGAGTGCACTCATGTTCGGCGAGTGGCAAGACTAAAATGTTAAGATGCCTGCGGCAGCAAAGATGTTATGTGCCTCTTGTTGTAGTATGGCACATGCAATATGTACAAACATAATAGATATATAAAACATCCGGCTACACAAAGATGCGCAGCCCAGAGTCTGCACAAAACTAAAACAGCTTATCTACAATGTTCTGTGCCTTCCTCTATATGAGACCATACATGGACAAGCAGGGGGGTACTGGGCCCCAAAATACGAATTGATCCCAAAGGTTACTGTCGACAAAAAAACGTCGACAGGCGAAAAAGTCGAAATACAAATTCGTTCTCGATTTATGAATTCGTATACGAATTTTCACAACGAATTCAGTCTGGACGGCTTCCCAATTTTGACATTCAGACTCATAAAAATTGGTTTGAAAATTTTTTCTTTACAGCATAAAAAACTTCATACAATGCTCTAATAAAAAAGATCCTATGAGAAAACTTTTGTGTCGTACGACGCGTCGTACAACACAAAAATGCACTGTCGCGACGGAAGTATAAATAGCACCTTAACCTTCACTGAAATATTAAAGTTTCAAATCCTCGGTTTTGCATTGAACACCCTGTATAGGTATCTCCCCGGAGTCATAACTCTCCAAGCACAGTAGCACTCCGTTCCCGGTACTATTTATCTTAAATGTTCAATTAATTACACATTTGTTCTCAATTTAGTAGAAAACTTTTTATGAAAATATCAAATTATATAGATAAATTAAGCTTTTAATATTTACCTACAACGAGATTAAATTTGTTTAATTGAGAGGCAATTTTTGCTAGCTATTCTTAAAACTAGACTCTTTCCACATTAAATCAAGGGTAGAAAAATGTGCCGTTGTATTTTGCTCCATGCAAACAACATTCCCTTCAACATTCGTCAAGACAAATTGATTACTAACTGTTGAATGATCACAAGTTTTTGATTGCATGAACTTGTTATAAAATGAACGTATTTTCTTTTGGTACCTAGCATCACGTCGTACCCATAATATTAAAGCAATTAATTCGAACACATTCAGGCTCTAAAAATTAAATGAGCTAGATTTTTTAAAATTTTCATACCACATAATATATAACCATAGCATATAAAAATAACCATTTTAATGAGTCGATTTGAGTGGTTGTAAAGCGTATTATAGTCCCAAATAGAGTGAAACATATACCAGTTATTATGATAGGAAATATTATTTTCAATATGCGAATATTTTCAACTATCTAAATATTGAAAAAATTAAAAAGGTCGCTCACCGGCATACATAATAATGGGGCAAATATTGAAGGGGCAAACAAGAACGGGACACAAAAACGGGACAACAAGATTGGGGCAATGAAGGGAATTACAAGCACAATTGTCGTTTTTGTCATCCCGTTCATGTGTTGTTTGAATGATCGTTCCATTCGTTCTTGTCTATGCCCTCTCACCCCCTCCACAATTGTCCGAAATCGAAAAAATGAAAAAAATTTCCCCTTGGCTTCTTATATGTTTGTCCAAATTTTTGGGAAAATTTTTCAAAAATCATAGTCCCATATTGTGATTTTTCACCAAAATGTCCAAAATTATCAATTTTTTCAACAAAAATGATTGAAATTTATCATTTGATTATTATCCCCTGAGAATTTTCAGCTTAAAAGCAACAATTTTCAAACAATTTCTGCTCTAGCACCACTATCTCCAAAAAATTTTATTGCACTATTTTTTCTCACCTGATATCTTTGTGAGAGTTTAACATTGCTATAACTTTTTAACTTTCTCCTTCTACGATTGAGCCAATGTAAAATGTAAATTGACTAAAA
>JAQGBS010001166.1:0-16806 GCA_034698545.1 Acrobeloides obliquus | reverse complement strand
GATATTAGCAACCAAAAAACACGTTTTTATAGGTTTTCAGCAGTGACCCCATTTTTTTCCAACTTTGGACAGGTGTGTATAGGGTAATTTTTAAGTGAAAAACACGAATTTGACGTTATTCTTTAATTTTGGACTATGAGAACACTTGTTTTTGAGGATCTTGAATTTGACTTTCAAAACAATTGTTCCCATAGCTCAAAATTAAGAAATAACGTCAAAATCGTGTTTTTCACCTAAATTTACTCTATATACCAAAAATCAGAGAATTTTGAAAAGTGCAAAAGAATTTTCGTTTCCAGTGGGCATATAACCTATGTACTTTGGATCATGACTGTTAAAACCCACTTCGCCATCCAGTTTCGACTATTTTGCTTTACGGTTTGAAACAAACTAATCAGAGTGTTCCAAAAAAACCGCCATCTGATATTTTTTGGCGAAAATTTTCAAAAATTTTTTTCTCCAAAATGACTCATTAGGAGTATTTTTATGCGAGAAATCGATTGCGCGCATTGAAAAAACTTGAAAACACCTTCCAGACTATGAAATATTAAGATTTTCGTTATTTATTTTCGATAGGAATTCCTACTTAAAAATACGAAAATCTTATATTTCATGGTCTGGGAGGCGTTTTGAAGGATTTTTTCGAATACAGGTAATATGAATTGGGCAAAGGTTTTCGGACCCGACCGGGACTCGAACTCGGACCAGGCTCCTGGCTACCGCCCAAGTGCACTACCATTGTGCTACCGAGACCTACAATTGATACCCGTTACACTGTCAAGTATTTACCAATTAACGGGCATTAGTTGTAGGTCTCGGTATCACAATGGTAGTTCACTTGGACGGTAGCCAGGAGGTCTGGGTTCAAGTTGGGTCCGAAAACTTTTGCCCAATTTCATATTACCTAAAAAATCTAGATAATCGAAAAAATTTCATGATTATTATCTCAAAAAAATACCAAGGATAATGCCAATTATGCCCAATGAACTATCGCTAAATGAGCTCGCAGTGGCATCAGTTTGTTGATACGATGCTTCTGCGGGAATATAATCCATGATCGGTTAATTCAGTTGATATTTCTTATAAAATTTTGTCTAAAAAAATAATTTTTAATCTATAAAATTTAATTAAATTTTCTTAAAACTAACATTTTTCACCAAAAACGAAAACGAGAATCAACTGAATTAAGTGAGTATGTATCATTATATATGACTAAATTTAGTTTAAATTAATTTTTATCATGACTTCTTTATGAGCAATAAAGAATCATGATCAAAACAAATTAAACCAAACTAACCTTGTTACTATAAGAAATATGATGATTCATATTGATTCAGAAAAACTTACAAAATCGAGCCATGAATAAAGTTAAAAAATGGCATTTTTGAGCAAAAACAGAGAAAATTTGATGATTTTTTTAATGAAAAAATGGCATTCTTTAGTGAAAAAATATGAAATTTTTGGTGAAAAAATTTTTTCAACAAATTTGGGCAAATGTCGGAACCTTATCTCCTGGGTCAAAGGAAGTGTCTAGTGGATTTTCAAGGAGGACTGAAATCCGCCAGAGTGGATTAGCAAGGAAGGTTCGAAGAACGGTCCCTGTGTGAGTAAGGATAAATAGGTATGGAAAAGAAGGGTCCTCTGGTTGTGGGGGACGGCATTAGGTCAAAGACGCGGTGCTATAAGTGAGCACCTCAAAGAAATTTCGACTACTTAAAATTTCCTTACGATCAACCGTAAGGCGATTTTATCTTCGATAATATTAACAAAAAAGCGAAAGTCAAAGAAGAGCGTGTATCTTGTCGATTCTCTAGAAAGCACACTAGCCTGGAGGGGAAAGAAAGTGCTAGGCTTGTCAAGCTTGGGTGGAATAGGAGTTTTTACACTTGTGGCTTTTGTACGGGCAGAATCGGGCATAAGGAAGAGGGAGTAAAGAAGAAGAGTCTTTTTACCGTCGATCGTTGCCGTGATTTTTTGTTGGAGATTGGGAAAACGGCTGTCTTAGAAAAACGGTTTGTTTTGTTTATTCCATAGCTTCTTATTTATTAAATAAAAATTAAATTTGTAAAAAAAATCTATAACTGAGATAATGTATACCCGTAATACAGGATGCGTTAAAAGTTCGTGATCATTTTTTTTATAGGGGGGGGGAGGGGCAAAAGAAACGGGAGTTGGTCCAAAAGTAACGGAACTTGTTCCAAAAGTAACAGAATTTTGATCCAAAAGTAACGGGCTTCCAAAAATTGGAAAATATCATTTTTTACAGAATGAGCTATTTTTTAAACATTGTTATCAATCTTTTCTAAAAAATCAATTTGTTTGGAAAACTTTTTTGATTTGGTGCCCCACCCCAACTTGTGTTCGCTAATTTCCAATAAATAAAAAGTATAAAAATTAAATATATACACTCTCACTATAAAAATGTGCTATAGAATCTAAACTATTTGGATGGGTTTCTTGTTTCTTTCCAGTATCTGCAATTCTTCCATTGTTTACTTGACTATTTTGTTGGGTTTCATGGATATCATGCCCATCAAGAGGACTTCTAGTAGTTGTTGCAACATTCATATGGCCATGCAGGATACTTTCGATGTCTTCAATGTCTTCTTTTATGTCGGTTGCAGGGATATCTTTAAGCCCAAATAAAGTTGCAAAAGGCTCTAATTCAATGCCCTATAAAAATTCTAGACTTTACCTATTCAAAAATTTGAGTTAGTCTGTTCCAGGAATTCAATGGTATAATTTTAGTCGACAAATGGGGGACCTTCCAAAGCTTCTCCCGTAATTATGCCACTGCCCCCCAAATTTTGGCCTAGATATGTTCTGGGGTGGGTGTTGGGGGGTGAGATTGTTAAAACTTCAAACTAGAGTTCAAACAAAATTCAAAAATTTTTGATCGAAAATTCGATTTTTTGGGCAAAAATTCGATTTGTGAGTAAAAATTTCGGGCCTCGCCCCGGTCTTATCCATCTTCCCCGTTCTTCAGTCCCCAAACCTTGTTTTTTGAGCTGTGAAACCGGGAATTTTTGGGTATTCCTGAGAGTTTTCCTATTTTCCGTGACGGGGAGGTCAAAAATGTTTAATCCCCCTAGTTCCCCTGCCGGTGTCAAAAAATCCCCCGGTCTCGGGTTTTTGAAAAATCCGGTCTCTACTTCAAACCATACCATTTTCTCCAACAAATGATAAATCATAGGCAATAAAATCCAAAGAAAACATATAAACGCTAAACCACCAAAAAGAATAAAAGCTGTCACTTCATTATCATCCCATTCAATACTAATCCATCTACAAAAAGTTTCATTACATAATCAGATATTTGTCTTACCGTCTCAATTTAGAACCGCCATATGCTATAACACCACCGACCCAAATAACGACTGTTGAGACTTTGAATGGTTTTACTTTATCGCGGCTCAATTTAAACCATTGTAATAAAATTGGAAATGCATCAACTAGGCTTTCAAAAATAGCAGTTGAGATTAAGCTAGCCCAAAATATACTGATTAGGCCAGAAAAACGGACGCTTTCATATAGGAAGCCACTTTTGAAGCGAGAAATTTCGTCATTGCTATCGATATATACATAGCGTATATTGTAGACAACTAGAAATTTTTGGTACTACTAATGATTAGCGACTCCATTTAACGTGATTTTTTCAAAAAAATTTTTAATCTTTCTTCTTTGGGAATGATCTCTCTAGGGGTAACTTTATGCGGGAAATCGATTGCGCGCATTGACAAAACATGAAAATGAGTTTTTAAGGAAATTCTTGCAAATCAGGGAAACACAACAAAGTAATTCACAACAGTAGCAATTCTGAGATTTCATTTGAGAATCACATTCTTATGAATATAGTTAGCCATATATAGTTATAGCCGTACATAGCCGTATATAGTTCGTAAGAATCACATGCTTATGAACTATATACGGCTCATTTTCTGCAAAGATTCGTTTTCATGTTTTGTCAATGCGCGCAATCGATTTCCCGCATAAAGTTATCCCTAGAGAGGTTATTTCCAAAGAAAAGCTAAACAAATTTTTTGAAAAAATCACGCAAGTGGGATCGCTAATTCTTATTAGTACCGAAATTTTTTAATAATTTTTTTTATAACAAGTCTACCTGCTACAATAAGATAAACTGTCCAAGAAATTGCAGGTAACCACATATGTGCTTCTCTTTGGATTTGGATCAGCCTATAAAGAAATTTAAATAAAGTTGAACTTCGATAGAATAGCATTCCGGTATAATGGCACAGTAGCAATCATACATGGGCAAGCAGGGGGGTACTGAGTTCCAAAATACGAATTGGTCCCTACTGTCGACCAAAAAAAAAATGTCGACAGGCGAAAAAGTCGAAATACGAAATCGTAGTAAAATACGAATTCGTATATATGTTTTGCCGTAAAAATACGAATTGGTCCACTAATTTTTCCCCCGATACGACGAATTCGGGGGGGGGGGGTACAGTACCCCCCCCCCTTGCTCATGTATGTCGCCAACCCTAAGCAAGCCCCTTTCGTAGGAGTTTTCAAGTACAAATTGTAGTTTACCAGCACGGTTTTCTCCAAATAAAAGTTTTCTTGTTGTGTTTTTGTGTTGTTTTGACAATTTGTTCATGCTTTCGACGACGAGAAAGGGGCCATTGCCCTCCTTAAATACGAGCCTGGCCTGGCCCCATATATCTATTTTTGTAAAAAAATTATTTAAATTTTTATAGTTTGCCATATTTGGTATTATCGTTTCATGTCTAAATATTGGAATTGTTTTAAGTTCAAAGAAATCGAAAAATCCATTAGGAGTGTTAGTTTTATTCATGTCGACTGCCAACCTGATACTTTATTTGGAAGGAATCTTTATAGACTATGCTGATTTGTTTAATAATGCGTAAGTAAAGAGTATCCATAAAAAATTTTGATTTTTTTGCTCCATTTTGAAAATTAATCCAATTTTATGGGATATTCTTTATCATTAGCACAAATGGAAGTTTCACCCCAACACCTAAATTTGGAAAACTGAAAAAAATTAAATGGTTTCCTTATATTGTTGCCCAAAATTTTTGAAAATTAAAAAAATCCTAATTGTTACTCCATTATGATTTTTCATTAAAAATTCCTCGAATTGTCTTTTCCTATAAAGAAATTATTTAGTTGTACTAATTCATTGGGATCATCAAATAATCAATTTTTATCCGACAATATGAACACTTGTGGATTTTGGCATTTCCTCTATAAACTTTCAACTACAATTGTAGCACAAGAAATTGTCTTGTACGTGCAAAGATGGCCAAAAGCACTTGTTGCTGGGATGCGAATGTCAAAATCATTAAACAATTTGTTATTTCTCAGCATGTTAGGAACATACAGCAATAGAATTACTGTGAAAACTACATTTATATATTGTTTTCTGTGGACAATTAGTATGGGATCATTTTTGTCGGTTTTGCTAATTACAAGTGAGAAAAATGGTTTTCTGTAATATTAAGGGGTCATCCAGATATTATGTAATCAAAATTTTCGGTTTTTTACCCCCCTCCCCTCCTACTTGATTACGTATCTGGATGACCCCTCGCCCCTCTTTGCCGGTCAATCATAAAAGAAGACTAGAAGGTTGAAAAGATCACCCTGAGGGGATTTTTTGTGGGGAACAGAGGTGTAACGTAACAGGAAGAATTTTGTAATTTTTTGTAATCTCAAAAATTTCGTAATTCGGATTTTTTCTTAATCCTACAAATTTATTAATTTTTAAATTTAAATAGTCGTAATTTTAAAGAGATTTGTAAAATTTCTAAAAGCTTTTCCAAAATTCTCTATTCTGCGTTGATGATTTTTGGAAAATTCGGAAAGTTTTGGGACACTAAACGAATGTCCTCTTTTTTGTTCAATCTGTCAATGAAGCACTACATGTGTTGAATTCCAGCGAACGTTTATACCCTAAAAATACCCAAGTATAACCCAAAAGCAAAAAAATATTTTGAAAAAGTAATTTTCCAGAAGACATTAAAAACGATTCAACATTACCTTTAGCAAAAAATGACTTGGTAAATCTAGTCATTCTTGAGTACTTTTAAGGAAAGCCGTAATTTGTAATTTTTCGTAATTTTCAATTTTCGTAATTCGCAATTATTACTTACTCAGCAAGAATTTCTAGATTGTGTGTCTAATGAAGATTCTGATATAACTAGTAATGGAGTTTATTATGGATGTTCTCCATTTTCGGGTAATTAAATTTTTATTATTATCTATAGAGTGAGTAAAAAATCCGACTTTGTGCAATTTTATGGGCAATTTGTAAAAGTACGACTGCGTTGAACACGCCGAACGGGGCACCGAACACGCCAAAGGGTCCCAATTAGGCTTAGGCCTAAGCCTAATTTGGACCCTTTGGCGTATTCGGCGCCCCGTTTGGTGCCCCCGTTCGACGTGTTCGGAGCAGTCGTACTTTTACAAATTGCCATTTTATGTTGTGGTGATTAAGAATTTGAATAGTGTTGCGCATCGCAGCGAAAACCCTGAATCGACAAACAAGTTCAAACGCGTAAGAATGCAAAAAATTGCATTTCTTTGAGCAAAATGTTGCCCTTTTATCTATTTCTTTTTTTCAACAAATTGAAAATCAAGTTCTCTATGTTTAAAAAAAAAGAATTTGATAAAAAGACAACATTTTGCCCGAGGAAATGCAATTTTTGCAAAAATCAAACCTCAAAAAGAGCGGATTTTTTTACTCACTTTGTACTTTAAGAAAGTTCAATTTTTTTGAAAATTCAAATTTATTATTTTAAGAAATTCAATTTTATTTCGAAGCAGTCATGCTAATATGCTCTGTACTTTTCTGCTTCATGTGCTTTTGGAGATATCGTTATGTTATGAAGCATAGCTCATTGGAAAAATACTTTAAAAAATTTAAGGATCAGTCTGCTAGGATAATGTTTACTTTAGTAGGATAAATAATTTTATTTAAAAAATTTCTTCACTTTTAAGAACTTGTTCAGTCTGCTTGGATGTCTTCTTGTGCTAGTTCCTTTTTTGCTGTATCAGATTGTTCCACAAAGCGGCGCTTTTTATAAATGGAAGGTGATTTTGGAAGCAATTTTACACTGGAAGTCTAAAGTGCCGATTGGGCATTCGATTGAAGAGTAAGATTGTTGCATAGCTAAGGGACCAGCCCACTAGGAAAAAACGCCATGAAAAAATTAATGTTCGAAAAAATCATGAAAAATGGATATTTTTTCATTTTCACGCCACTCTCTGAATCGTTGTAGTTTCCGATATATTTGCGTTTGAAAATTGAATTTGTGTACATGTTTTCGCAGCAAAAAGCCTGAATCGATAAACAAGTTCAAACGCGTAAGAATCAAACAACAAAGTGATTCAACTCGTTCTAAATAGCATTGTTGTTTAGTGAAATTCAAAAAAGTTTATGTATTACAACGAAAACATGTACACAAATTCAAATTTCAAACGCAAGTATCTCAAAAACTACAACAATCCAGAGGGTGTCGTAAAAACAAAAAATACTCCATTTTTCATTTCTTTCTGAATGTATCATTTTTTCATATCGTTTTTTTCGACTGGTCCTTTAATCATTTTTTAGCCTAATCCAATTGCTTATCCTCTATTTTAAAATCGTCAAAGCACCGATTCCACCTGAAGGACGAGTCGAAAAATTTTGTTGTGCTCTTTATGCGTTCGAATTTAGTTATAGCTGTAACTGTGCTCCGTGGCATGTTTTTGGCTCAAACTTGCGCCATTTGTTTAAAAAAATTCTCGGTGTTTTTTATTCACGTAGTCAAGGAGAGATGGTTGGTGTACAAGAACATAACCAACTATCCTCAAACCAAGATATTGATTTACAAATGAACGAATCAATACAAACGTCAATGAATTTGCCTATTTTTAGACCAAAGAGTAATTTTTTATAAAATAAAAATTTTTTAATGTATGAGAATTTTGAACAAGTTCGATTAAAATTTTAGAAAAGGCAAAAATTTATGGCCCATTAGAGGTTTTAACCAGCACTAGGCATATCAAAAAATGATCAAAAATGTAAAAAAATTAATCTAGAGCCAAAAGAGGAAATTCAAAAAATTTCATAAGATGCACAAATTTATGGAACAGACCAAGATTCGAACCTGAGACACTCATATGAATGAATAACACGCTGCCACTTAGCTATGACCAAAAAATTTTTTAATTTTTAGACCAAAACTCCAATAGTTTGTCTGTGGATAACCAGCATGAATTGTCTTCAAGATTGATGCTTTCATTGCAGCCTACATCAACTTCTTTGCATACAGATGGTATGTGATGTCAACAATCGATTTATAAAAAATTTTAATATTTAGATTCTATTACTCATCCATGTACACCAGAAATCCCACATAGTCAAAATAACAAATATTGATAGGCATACAGTCAAACTTGGATATAACAGCACGCCTAAAAATTCGCCAAAATTAGAGGCTAAATCGGACTTATACGAGCGACCACATTTTGAATAGCTAATTGTATGAGGAATATTTTGCGAAAAAATATTGAAAAATCTTTTATTTTCTCTGAGATATATCTTTTGAAGTGGAAAAAAGTCATAATTTTTCAAAATCATATCTCCACAAGATATAAGGCTTTTTCAATAATTCTTTTTGTAACAATTCCTTATGATCCTGATTTTGAAAGATGCTATCCCTAAAAAATCTGATTGTTCTCAATTTTTGACAGATTTTGAAAATAGGGTAAAAATAGATAAAAAATGACATCAACTTCAAAAGGCCATATCTCAGCGAAAATAAAAGCGCTTTCAATAATTTTTTTATAAAATATTCGACTGTATACCGTATTTCTTCTATAATAGCCCCTCCTCTCACAGGGGAATTCCCAAGTGCCTGATCACAGCCTATATCGAAAGTAACATCATTCGATAGCATTTTTGATGGAAGAAACATATTTAAGTAAATTAGAATGCACGTTTATAAAATTTTTGAGAAAAATCGATTTTTTGTTTTAAGAGACGATATCTCAAAAGTTCGAACTTAAGTGGCCGTAGTGTTAAACGGCTTTGACAGATTTTGAAAATAGGTTGCTATTTAATTTGACTTTATTTAGTGAGATTAATGCATGAGAAAGTTTTTGAAAGTCATTTTGAGCCAATCCGACTTTATTAAGGGTAAAATCATGCGAAAAATTGATTGCGCGCATTTCCGAAGAGTGAACATGCTTCCTTGACCCTGATTCAGAAAATAGATGTGTGTATTGAAGCGAAAATCGAAAACTTTTGAAATTTCTCCCTCTAAATCATATTTCTGGGGGTAATTTCATGTGGGAAATCGATTGTGCGCATTCCCGAAGCTTGAAAACGCTTCCCTGATCTTAATTCAGGGAAATTAGTACATGTTGGATTTTCGCTTCAACACGCACTCTTATTTCTCTGAATCAGGGTCAAGGAAGCATTTTCAAGATTCGGGAATGCGCGCAATCAATTTCCCCCATGAAATTACCCCCAGAAATATGATTTAGAGGGAGAAATTTCAAGATTTTCGATTTTTCGCTTCAATACACACTCTTATTTCCCTGAATCAGGGTCAAAGAAGCATTTTCACGCTTCGGGAATGCGCACAATCGATTTTTCGCATGATTTTAACTAGGGTTGGCGGGAAAATTTTTCCCGTTTCCCGAATCGGGAATTCCCTACGATTTTTTTCCGAAAATGGCTATTTTTGCAATATCGGAATTCCCGACGCAATTTCCCGTTTTCGGGAAATTTCCCGTTTCCCGAAAGAAATTTTCCCTTAGTCCTTCCTTGTTTTTTCGAAAATTTTGGGAAAAACATAAGGGGGATCCTTATGATTTTTTTCGATTTATATAGGCCGTTTTGGCAAAAAAATTTCGATCGAGATAAAGTACACCCACTTTAAAGTTTTGTCAAAATAGGGGGGGGGAATACCCCCATGGGGATTATTTTAGAGGAAATACGGTATTTATTTTTTCATTTTCTATAGGCCCAAAATCTACTTCTCAAATTTGTTTAATACAAAAATGTATTTTTTTTATTCTTCCTCATAATATTATGTTGCAAGTTATATTTAGTCTCGACAAATTGTTTCTATAATGATAGGCTTATACTTTTTGTTGGATATTTTTTAAACTATAAATTAATAACTTGTGATCTACAAAAAATTAGTCGTTAGAAACTGCCAATTTAAGGTCTATTTAGAAATTTTAACTTTAATAGACGATGTCTCGAAAACTAGAACCGAGGAAGGAAACAGTAAACAAGTTTTTTCGTTTTTATTGAAACCAATGTATACTCCCGTTTTTGAGGTTGCTGAACACGAATTTGAAGTCCTTTTTTCGATCCGACTTATAGTTTTTGAGTTACGATATATGAGCCTTATAAGGATATGCCAAATTGCCCTAATTGAAACAATAGGTTTTATCTCAGCGTAAATCCGTTTGGGATGGTATAGGTATCAATGGATAGCCCTTGAAAACTGCTACAAATTTCATATAAAGACCATGTTGTGAAACTCAATCGTTAGGAGATATACTTTCCCCCCCCCCCCTCCCACCATTCCAGCAACACCTTGCTGAAGGCATTTATGATTTCGGAGTTAAGAGTCTTAAAAGGTCGGTGCCTTGGGTCAAAACGGTAGCCCTCTGGATCTCGAAATATAAAAGAGTAACCTATGAAAATTTGTGTATTTTTGGATTCAGCATAGTCGAAAACTAGGGAATATGCCAGTTTAAAAAAATTTTTATAACTTTTTGGGGATTGTCATGTCCAAGGGTCGATTCTTACATATATTTCGAGATCCAGAGTGAGCTTTAAGTTTTTATAGATAAAATTTTTTCTATATTTTTGCATTTATTAGAAGGTGACAAAACGCAGATTATGATATATTAACTTTTGTCTCAAACCTTTGTCTTCATGACTAAAAAAGTGCGTTAAAAAAATTTCATCAATTTCGATTACTGGATTTTTATAAAATCTTAAATGAAATTTCCATTTTTTTTATTGAAAGAGGTTTAGAACAGAAAGAACAGAACATAATTGATTTTATTTATATAAGTTCTGAAAAGCTAGCACGCAACTCCATTTGCATCTTTATAACGCAGTTTTAGTCATGAAGACAAAAATTTGAGGCCAAAGTTTATATATAATAATTTGCGCTTTTGCCCTCTAACAAATTGAAAAATTTTTATTGAAAAAGCTTTTATCTATAAAAAGTTATGACGGTATCTTTAAATCATAATTTTGACTCCAAAAAATCACATTTTTGGATCTAATTCCCCCAGTGTCAACTGGAAAACTATTTCGGGGTGGATCCCAATTTTTTTTCACATATTTTTTTCTCACGTTACGATGCCATCATGATGCCACGACGTCGTCGTGACATTGCGACGTTGTCATGATATCGCGATGTCGTCATGATGCTTAAGCCATCATGACGTCGCGATGCCGTCATGATGTATCGACGCTGTCATGACGTCGAGACGCCATCGTGTCGTCGGGACGCCGTATGACATCGCGATGCCATATTGATAGGCGTTGCGACTTCATAACAGCGTCGTGACGTCACGATGGCGTCGCGACGTGTGAAAAAAATATGTGAGAGAGAAAAATATTGTGTGAGAAAAAAGTATGTATGAGAAAAAAATAAATTATATGAGAAAAAACTTATGCCTTTCGGGGTTTTATGTCTCCACTATGGGTAAAAAATTGGCTCATGTTTGGCCAAAATCGAAGAAATCTGGTTGAGAATGTTTCCTTGGAACACTTTAATTCCAAATAGGAATCTTAGTCTTTTTCTACTCCACCATAGGATCACAACAGTTCCCTTTTATAATTTGTATAGATTACAAAATGGACACGACCGCAATATGGTTATCAATGATAGGAAAGTATTATAACGACTCAATTCAACCTTATACAGTTGGTAATGATGTTAAAGAAATGTACTATATTGATGCAATCGATGCTATTCCAAAATTGTGCGCAGGAAAATGTAAATTTTTAGAATAGATAGTAATTATACCTATAAATACAGACAATATTTCTTACAATGTGGTAGAATGGATCAAAATGGGCATAAACGCACTACCCAATCAATGTTATTATCATACATTAAAAGAATATTTTGAACAAAATCCAAATGCCGTGAGCGATTATTCTACACTAATTAATGGATTGAATAATCGGGATATAATTTGTTTATTAATAGTAAGAAGTTTTTAAATATTTGCACAGTCCCAAACAGGTCCGTAGGATTTAGTGAAGGGGGAGAGGCAAAAAAAGTTTTTTAGATCGGTTTGGGGGAGAGGACATTTCTGTAGTTCGATTTTCCAAAAAACGTAAGTATTTGTCAAAAATGACAAAAAAAGTCGAAACTTTGGCAAAAAAATGTAAATTAGTAAAAAAATTGTCATTTTGTTGAAAAATGGCCGCAAATGTTTTACATTTTATGGTGGAAAAACTTTTTGGGCAAAAACATAAGGGGAACATTTTAGAAAATTTTTTAAACCACGAGGAAGGGGGCAATTGTCCCCTTTAAATACGGGCCTGCTCCAAATAACTAATTTTTTGTAAAAAAGTATTTAAATTTTTATAGTTTGCCATATTTGGTATTATCGTTTCATGTTTAAATATTGGAATTGTTTTAAGTTCAAAGAAATCGAAAAATCCATTAGGAGTGTTAGTTTTATTCATGTCGACTGCCAACCTGATAATTTATCTTGAAGGAATCTTTATAGACTATGCTGAACTGTTTGACGATGCGTAAGTAAAGAGTCATAGGTCAGCAAGGTGGGGGGGGGGGGGTGGGGCCCCCGATGAGGTGGTCCCCTCCTCTCAATTTTGTGTCCATGAGTGCGTGGGTCAGGGGGGAGACTCCTCCTTGCCGACCTATGCAAGGAGTATCTATAAAAATTTTTATTTTTGCTCCTTTTTGAAAATTAACCCAATTTTATGGGACACCCTTTATAAGTGATACTTAGAAATGGAAGCTTTACCCTAAAACCCAAATGGAAAAATGAAAAAATTTAATGGTCTCTTTATATTGTTACCCAAAATTTTTGAAAATTTAAAAAAATCCTAATGGTTCCCACATTATGATTTTTCATATAAAAAATTGCCCGAATTGTCTATTTTTCTTATAAAGAAATTATTTAGCTGTACTAATTCATTAGGATCATCAAATAATCAATTTTTATCCGACAATATGAATCCTTGTGTATTTTGGCATTTCCTCTTTAAATTTTCAACTAAAATTGCAGTAAAGGCAATTGTCGTGTACGTGCTAAGGTGGTCAAAAGCACTTGTTGCTGGGATGCGAATGTCAAAATCACTAAACAATTTGTTATTTCTCAGCATGTTAGGCTCATACAACACAAGAGTGACTATAAAAAATACAGTTATATATTGTTTTCTGTGGACAATTAGTATGGGATCTTTTTTGTTTGTTTTGTTAATTAGAAGTGAGAATTTGTTTTTCTGTAATACTAACCCCTCCTTGCTGGTCAATCATAAAATAAGGCAAAAAGATTGAAAAAAATCCTAGGAATTTTATTTGGGGAACAGAGGTGTAACGTAACCGAAGGAACTTAGATTTTTCGTAATCCTAAAAATTTCGTAATTTCATAATTTATAAATTTCAAATGTTGTATTTTTCTTAAAGGGGGGGGGGTAAACTTTGTAGTAGCATTTCCGAAAAAATGTTTTTTGAATTGTTGCAAAAGTGACTTTTGTAGGGGTAATTTTATGCGAAAAACCGATTGCGCGCATCCTCGAAGCTTGAAAATGCTTCCTTGATCCTAAAAATAAAATTACCCCTAGAACGGTGATTTTGGATGAAAAATCTAAAATTTTCATATTTTCGCTTCAATACACACTCTTATTTCCCTGAATCAGGGTTAAGGAAGCATTTTCAAGCTTCGGGGATGCGCGCAATCGATTTTTTGCATAAAATTACCCCTACAAAAATCATTTTTCAATTTTCTCATGTTTACTGAGCTTTTCATGTAATGAAAGTGGTCTCATTCGATTACTCGTGAAAAATTACGCATAGGGGTTTAGTGAAGTTTATTTGGGGCTCCAAAAACCTCGGGAAACCCGAGAAAATTGCATTTTTGGGGCGGATATGTCGGGACGCAAATGTCGGGGTGCAAATCTCGATGCACAAATGTCGGGGCGCAAATGTCGGGGCGCAAATGTCGGGGCGCAAATGTCAGGTGCGCAAATGTGAGGGCGCAAAAGTCCCTGACTCGAATGGTGTATTTAAGCGAAAATCAAACATTTTGGATTTTTATGAGAAAACCGTCGATTCCTAGGTTTGTCTAGGCGGGGAATCGATTGCGCTCATTCCCGAAGCATGGAAACGCTTGACCATGTTTCAGGGACTGTAAATGCTTCCTTTAGCAAAAAAACAAAAACCCAAGATAAACGATATGAAAAAATCCAAAATTTTGAATAAAATCTAAAGGAAGCATTTATAGTCCCTGAAACATGGTTAAGGAAGCGTTTTCATGCTTTGCGAATGCGCGCAATCGATTTCTCGCATAAAATTACCCCTAGAAACGTATCTTTTTCAACAATTTTCAAAAAATATTTTCTTTTCGAGATTCTCCATGATTGTTACCCCCTTTAAGAATAAATAAACATCCAAGTGGCAGAAAAAAGTGATTTTGTTAGGCTTTTTCCGATTTTTAACACTGTTATTCATACTTACTCAACAAGAATTTCTAGATTGTGCGTATAAGGAAGATTCTGATATAACTAGTAATGGAGTTTATTATGGATGTTCTCCATTTTCAGGTAGTTAAATTTTTATTTTTATCTATAGAGTGAGTAAAAAATCCGACTTTGTAAATTTTTATGTTTGCAGAAAAATTGCATTTCTTTTGAGCAAAATATTGTTCTTTGATCTATTTTTTTTTCAAAACATAGAAAATCAAGTTATATTTTCAACAAAAAAAATTGCGTCAAAATTAGGGGTTATAATTTTTAACCCCAACAAAATCATTTTTAGAGGTAAGTTTATGCGAGGAATCGATTGCGCCCATCAAAAAATTCTGAAAAAATTTTCCGGGGTGTTGGGGTTAAAACTTATAACCCCTAATTTTGACGCAATTTGTTTCATTTTTTGACCCCAGAAAACATTTTCAGAATTTTTCGATGCACACAATCGATTCCTCGCATACACTTACCCCTAAAGGGTCACTTGTTAAAAAAATTTTAAACAATTTTCTACCCGACCCTATTTTGGACTCCCCCCCCCTGATTCAGGAGATGGGGTAGGTGTATTGAAGCGAAAATCAAACATTTTTCGGATTTTTATGAGAAAACCGTCGATTCCTAGTTTTTTCTAGGCGGGGATTCGATTGCGCACACTCTCGAAGCGTGAAAACTCTTGCTTCATCTTGTTTTCGCTAAAATATCGATTTTTTGGGTCCCAAAACGCTTCAATATACCCACCACCTTCCCTGAATCAGGGTCAAAGAAGCATTTTCATGCTTTGGTAATGCGCGCAATCGATTCCTCGCCTAGAAAAACCTAAGAATTGACGGTTTTCTCATCAAAATTCGAAAAATGTTTGATTTTCGCTTCAATACACCCATCCCATTCCCTGAATCAGGGTCAAAGAAGCATTTTCACGTTTCGGAAATGCGCAATGATTTTTCGCATGATTTTACCCCTATATAGACTGTTTTGGCAAAAAATTTTTCGGAGAATGACCCCCAAATGGGTCTCTACTTTAAGAAAATTCAATTCTTTTTTGGAAATTCAATTGATTCTTTTAAGAAATTCAATTTTATTATGAAGCAGTCATGCTAATATGTTCTTTACTCTTCTGCTTCATGTGCTTTTGGAGATATCGTTATGTTATGAAACATAGCTCATTGGAAAAATATTTTAAAAAATTTAAGGATCAGTCTGCTAGGATAATGTTTTCTTTAGTAAGATATTAATTTTATTCTAAAAAATTTTTTAATTTTCAAGAACTTGTTGAGTCTGATCGGATGTCTTCTTGTATTAGTTCCTTTTTTGCTGTATCAGATTGTTCCACAAAGCGGCGCTTTTTATAAATGGAAGGTGATTTTGGAAGCAACTTTACACTGGAAGTCCAAAGTGCCGATTGGGCATTCGATTGAAGAGTAAGATTGTCACATAGCTAAGGGACCAGCCCACTAGGAAAAAATATGAAAACATTATACAGTATGTCCCAAATTCGCGCCACGCTTTGATTTTGCAATAACTTTCATAATATCCATCCATTCGGTGTAATCTTTTTTTTTATTTGAAAGCCCACATTATAAGCAATCGATTGGTACCAAACTTTATTCATTTTGATTTGATTTTTATCTTTTTCTAATGGTTTGAAAATTGGTTATTTTTATAGGAAATATGGATTATACCGTTCAACAAAAGATCTGGACAGTGATCTGGTATGGAATGCATGGCCAACCAAAGAAAATTCAAATCAAATACCGAAACAAGTTCGGAAGAAATGCAAAAGCGCCATCAAGGAAGACAATTCACGACTGATGGCAAAAAATCTTCGAAACCGGGAGTGTCAACAAGAGACCGAAGACCAAGACCAAACAAAAAATGAACATTCACAATTCTATGAATTGTTGATTTCGACGACATTCCCGCTTCTCGAGCCACGCTTCTTTGTTGAAGGCTGATCGTCATCGTCTAGCTCAGCTTCACGGAATTTGGCCATCACTTCCGCTTCAATCAATTGAGTTCGGACCCATTTGGTCTTGGTCTTCGGTCTCTTGTTGACACTCCCGGTTTCGAAGATTTTTTGCCAC
>JAQGBS010001165.1:0-16813 GCA_034698545.1 Acrobeloides obliquus | reverse complement strand
TTTCAGTTTGAACTTCACCCCATAAAGTCTGTGCAAATAAAGCCACCTAAAAAATCTATTTTTCCATGCAAAATGCATACATTAAAACGAAAACCTGTAATGACATGCATGTTGTCATAGCCCACCAGAAAGACCATTTTCTAATGTGGCCAACTTGATAAACTTTGCAAAAATCCGATCTTAATTTCTTCAAACGGTAGAGAACGTATTTCCCATACGATTTTGGAAGAGATTTGGTTGATGGTGTGCTGCTGGCTTTGATTTCTCTGCCTGGAAAATTTTCAAAATTTATTTTTTTTAGAGACGGGTACACACCTTTGGCTTCAAGCATTCGGCCAACCATGACTTTCCAATGAACTCGTGGTAGGAAAATGCAAAAGACTAATACTATACATGGCATTACAAAAGCGATTTCGTTCAGTGTTCTATAGGTGCCCAAGTTGGAAAGGATTAGAAATTGGCTAAAGAGATAGCCAAATGTTCGACCGGCCATCGTTCCAGCACGAGTCCAGCTCGTTAGCCTAAACAACAATCCATATTTTAAAAAAATGTAAAATTCAGGGTTTTCGTGTTAATATTCAGGCAAGTTCAAACAAATTTTTTTCAATTTTTTCGAATTTTTCAATTGTTTCGAACACATTTTTTTCAATTTTTCGACACGAAAACCCTGAAATTTTTTCAAAAAATTCAGGGTTTTCGTGTCAATATTCAAGTTCAAGCAAGTTTCCGGACGATTTCCGGACGCCGTCTAGAAATGAGTCTCTGTTGTGATTTCTCTTATTCGTTTAACTCTTACTTTCTATACTGATCTTTTTCCAATCTCGCATAGATGTATGAAAAGAATCCGACTTCGGATGCCGTCGCCACACCATAAGACATCATGCCAAAAATTTGCGATGGCACACTGCTCATAAAAACGAGAGAGGCTCTGAAGCCAATTTGCCCAAGGACTTCCAACAGCATCGTTGGATGATAGAGCAAAATATCGGTAAATATAAAAATGGGAATCAAGACGATGGTATAGGTGTAAGGGTTGTATGGATAGATCTAAAATATGCAAATTTTTATACGCATACAGGGTTGTCCGAGTAGGTTCCCTCGTGTTTAAAAATTGAAAATTTTGAAAAATTCTACTGGGGCACCCTGTACTTTTTTTGTTGGCCTACCTCTCCGGTAATCTGTTCAGCCGTTAAATTCAAATACTCCGTTTGATATTTGAAGAGAAACGGTTCTCCAACTTTGATTTCTTTGAGTACCTATAAAAATCAAATTTGCATATTTTATTTTTGTTTAAATATTACCGCATAACAACAAAGTAGCACAGGCAATAGCCAAGTCCAGTCTCTTCTTCGCAAATTGCGAAAGCGTCCACGCAGAGTCTGGAGATGAGGGTTCGGTGTGAAACTCAGCTTCGAGATGGCATTGATTTCTTCTTTGTCATTATGGCAGTCACAGTTTTCAGAACCCATATTTCTGGGACTTCGTTGGAGATTGAGATCCAGCTAAAATTTGAAAATTTAAAAAATCCAAAAAATTTTTAAACACGAAAGAATGTGACAATCTTGAAAAATTGAATCAGCGGAAATTTTTTGGCCCAAATTAAAGATCAAAAAATTGTAAAAAAAATTGACAAGGACTTTGTCACTTTGTATAACTTGTGCAAATCTCCAGACTAAATAAAGTTCTTGAAAAACTTTCCCCAAAGAAAAGAACGCGAAATTTCTGGTATGGACTTTGATCTCGTAAAATCGGCAAACTATGAGGAGAAATGGGAATCTTCGCGCATCTATGAGAAATTATTGTCTTATCATAAGTGATTGACAACACGAATTCATCTATTGCGTCATGTTGAACCAAAAAAAAGGTTTTTAATGTTCCAACTTTTTTTGGAAAATCGAATTTGGCGGAAAAAAGTTTTGCCTTTTAGATCAAATCTGTTTGAGCATTGATTCTTTATTTTTTTTATTTAAATCACTGCTTTTTTGAACCTATGAAAATAAAAATGTTTGTGTAAATTAAAGAATTGTGTAAATTGGGGTCTATCCATGAGGGTCCAAAAAATCAATTTTTTCAAAAATTTTCAACTTTGTCTAAAAACACATATAAAATGTTCGTCATAGCCAAAAACGGTAGAAAATGTCGAAATTTCGACGAAAGAATTCAAATAAAGGTGTTTTTGGTAGCCCCTTAATTTCAAAAAACGCTTTTTTTGAAATTCGGCTTAGCCTAAGCCTAGGCTAAATATTCCTATGCCCATTTTTCGATTTATTTCATTTTATCATTTTGATAAAAATCATACCGTAAATACTGTAAAAAAACCTCCCGCCCCTGGAGGTTTTGTGTGCATTTTTAATAGTTTCGGGCAATTCTGGGGGTGGTTGTTTTTTCAACCCCTGGAGGAGTTGAAAAAATTTTTGAAAAAACAACCACCCCCAGATATGCCCGAAACCGTTAAAAAGCACACAAAACCTCCAAGGGGGCGTGTTTTACAATATTTACGGTAATTTTGTAAAAAATTCGAATTTTTAGCACACGTTCGATTTTTGAGCGAAATCGGCTTACTCCTAAGGCTTAGGCTTATAACTAATTTAAAAGAAAAAACTGTTGACTTTAAATCAAAGTTGCCTGTACTCGAATCATTCACACAAAACAATTGACCCTAAAACGTGGCGACGGCCAAAAAAAAGTCATGCGTACATTTCTTTATTACATATTTCTTGCACAATGCCTCAAGCATCTTGTGATCACTTGTTTTAAACTCATTCGGACCCACGTTTTTGGGACAATCACGCGGTGCGTGATTATACGGTGGAATGACAAAATGACGTCCAAAATAGAAATTTTAGGCGGTATTCTTCGTTTGGATTATGAGTCGATGGGTTTATGATCGGGTACATGCCTAAGGCATCTTTTTTATTGATGGACATGTGTATGCCTCTCGACAAATTCGATCACAGCTCAAGATTTTTTATTTATGATAGAAAAAACGTGGCTCAACAAGGGTTATTGTTCATGATAAACATCTCTACCCTTTTTAAAAGAAACAATGTTTTTGGTTATTGAAACAAAAACCCTGATTTATGTTAAAGGACTAGTCCACTGGTGAACAAATTTTTTTTATAAGAAAGTTCATGTTGTGGCGATCAACTTTTGCTTTGGAAATAAATTCGAATTCATTAACCCTTTACAGAAAAATGCGAAACCAAATTGCTTGAAAAATTTGAATATGTTTTGTGTATTGAAGCGAAGGGATTGATGTTCTGATTCAATGAAAGCTGTTTATTGAAACGATTTAATAAATCATAAAATTCAAAATGCTGACATTTTGTGAAAAAATACATAGAATAAATTTTTATAACTCCGAGACGAATCAAATGACACCAAAAAAGAATAAAATGACACTAAAATTATTGAATTTGAACAATGTTTTTGGTTATTGAAACGAAAACCCTGATTCATGTTTTCGTTTCAATAACCCAAAATATTGTTTAAATTCAATAATTTTGTTGTTCAACACACAGTAGGAGGGTTCGAAAAAAAATTTTTCTCGGATTTTGTCGAAACCACGCTAGAAATGTTTCCCATGTTGAATTACATCGTATAGATATAAATTTTGGCCGAAAAAATTATATAGGGTGTTTTAGACGAGTTAGAAAAATCAACGTAAAATCGGGTTTTTGAACTTCGAATAAGGTTTTGAATTTTTTAGAATCCGAATTTTGACTCGAAAAGACTTTTAAAAATTTTCCTATGCGTCAATCTCACTAAATAAATTTAATTTGGAGCGCAGTAAAACCGTTTAACACTATGCCCATTCAAGTTCAAGTGTTCAAGAAAACGTCTCTTAAATTGTAATGGCAACAAGAAGGGCTGGATTAGACTTTTCTCTTTGGCTTATTGTTTTTAATAATAATCAAAGGACAAAAGTCTAATACTGCCTGTTCTCTCTCTCTCTTAAATCATGGTTTTCTGAAGTTGATTCCGACATTGTATTTGTAACACTGTCGCTTGACGGATTATATGGATCATTTTCCGTCTCCAGAAAGCCCTCGAATCCTAGTCGGAATGATAACAGGAAGGGCTGGATTAGACTTTTTTCTTTGTCTTATTGTTTTAAACAATAATCAAAATGCGGACAATAAAAGTATATTACTCCTCGATCGGATTTCCGCTACAAAAAGCCTCGAGTCCTAGTCAGAAAGCAACGTGAATAGGTACGTTTGATCAACTTAGGAATGTAATACAAGTTACAATTGTGAGAAAAATAAAAAACTGAGAAAATAGGACAAAAATCAAGTTTGGTTAAATTTTCAGATATACAAAACCGAGATGTGGTAAAATGGACAAATGGATAAAGCGTTCATATTTACAGTCAAACCTCTATATAACGACACCCCCAAGGAGGGGTCGTTATATCGAATCGAACGGGGGTGTCGTTATATCGAATTTTTCTAGAAAAATACAATAATCATAAGATAAAAAAACATAAAAAACAAACTTGTCGCCAAATTTTCATCCACATCGAGATATTCCAAGATTGCAACTCCTGGTTCAACTTCATCGCGGGTTTCTAGATCACTCAAAATTATCGCTAACTCTTCAATCACATCTTCTGGATACGGTTCGAACTCCTAAACAATCATGTTTTCGTGTATTGGTTTATCCTTACCTGGTCTTCGATCACACATCCCGCATGCTTGAAATACTTTCTGATTGTTTCTAGCTTCCCAGGCTCGCTTCAGATCCGGTTGCTGATGTCTTCAGCCCAAATGATTTTTAAAAAAATTGTAGCCCAGATTCCCAATAAAATTTTGGAATATCAGGTTTGGCTGTTTGGTAACAATTTGACTGAATTAAGATCATTTTATTCTCGAGAAATAGCCGTTTTTAGATGTTTTTAGCGTTTCTAAACCCCGAAACCTATGTTAACTAAATTTTTTTTCCTCAAAAATGATTGTTTCGCCATTTTGGGTCATGGCAAAAAATTTCCGATCATTTTAGAATAATATTGAAAAACTTTATTTATAGATCCAGATTCGGGGTCTAGAAATTTTGTTCAAATACACTTTAACCCAATTGGAGATAATAACACGAAACATTGTGATAAAATAGCACATTGAAATCATTCCTAGAAAAGAGTGACAACTAATGAACATGACAAGGACTGAAGCCATGATCCCTGTATATGGAACTTTACATATGATACAGATACAAACAATAGTGAATGGAATTGCTAGTAAAAAGTAAATCAATGCATAATCGACAAAAAAAGCTTGTTAAAGCATTTTTAGTAATTTATAAGTATTTGTGGTTAAAGTTACTTTTCTTTGGATAAGCTCGCGATGCATATCAATAGTGATTATAATTCCAAGAAATTGGACTGTTGATATGAAGATTAAGAGTATCCAAATGAAAATGTATAAAAATTGTCCATCTTTCAGTGCTGCGATTTTTGTAAGTGGGCGCATTTTTTGAAATTCATTGAAGGCGGTAATAATGGAAGTAAGATTGGTTGGATCCTAAAAATGAAATTTTCTTGTTCATGGCGTCGAAATTTTGCAAAAAAGTTCCGACTACTTTATGTCCAGATGGTGCAATTGGGAGAGCTGCAGGATTGTAACTAGAAGTCGAGAGTTCAAATCCCCATCCCAATGGCGTAGGCAGGAAGATCGGCTAGGGGGGGGGCATTTCCCCTCAAAAAGGCCGATTTTTCCCAAAAACATAAATTTGGTTTTTTATTTATTCGAAAAATATATGACCTATTTTTGATATTTTCTCCATATCCTTATTCACTCTTACCATTAAAACTCCGGTGAATTTGACAATGCTTAGTGGAAGCATTATTACCATTTGACCAACGATAAACAATAGAATCACAACAGCCATCCATAGCTTTGAATTACGTGCAAATTTTTCCATATAACCAACAAATAACGCACATCTTCTATATAACAAGCAAGATATAATCTCTATAGCTTTGGTAACAAAAAGAAATATAAATATGGCCAATTGAAGATCGTGACTACCTAAAGAAGATCGTGGCCAGTGACGTAGGAATTGGGGCAGGAGCCCTCGGATGCCAAAAATCGAAATAAATTATAAAGGTATCCCCTTACGTTTTGACCGGCCGAAAGCCAGCCAAAAATTTCATATGGCTCCGATTTTGGGATTCTGCCCTCACATCGAATATTCTCCCTACACCACTGATCATGACTCTTTTTCAAAAAAAAACAAACTTTTTAAACATACCTAAATCCAAAAAGACCCCATTTGCATACCAAGCTAAAGATGGGAAGAGAAAGACTGGTTGAATAAGTGTCAATGCTAAATCACTTAAATAATCCGAAATTACATTAAATAACAGCAAATATTTATAAAATTCCAGCTTGGCTGAACGAAATAGCAATAAATAAACTAGTAATGGGAAGACCAATGAACTAAACACTAACATAGTGTCTAACACAACCTTTTGTATTTGGATAACTGTGGGGTTGAAAAATGCTTCCAAAGAATAATTTTGGAAAGAAATATCGTAGTTTTCATTATCCATGTTTAATCAATAGTTTTCATTAGCAACGTAATAGTTTATTTGAATATGGGGGCTATATTATTTATTTAAATGGAATTTGCGTTATTGGTAACTATGATCTTTTCAACTGTAGCAGCTCGGAGAAAAGAGAGCCGAAGTCGCTCATTTCCCGGTTCTAAAGCTAAAGTATAAATAAAAATTTATTTGAAAAAAACTCAAAATATTCAAAAATATATAAATTTAAAATACCCTAAATATAGTTAGATTAATATGTGCACCAAACATTTGTGCGACGAATCTCAGCCTTCTCTTCTTCCGTCAAATCATCTTCGATGCCGAACATTTCACGAATCTGTTCCGGCGTACGGCCTTTGATGCGTTCAGCGAGCTTCTGGCATGTGTAGTAATAAAGCGATGGAATTTCCAAATAGTTGGCAGCCATAGCCAAGTCCCAGAGGTTCGAGAGATACTTGCGGAAGTACTCCTCTTCCCACTCGGTCATAGTGAACCATTTGCGTTCTCGAGTATGTGGATCTTGTTCGACTTTGATTTCTGGCGCGTCTAAAAAAGAATTGGTATTATAGTCCGTTTCAGCTGATGTGCCGTTCAGCTGGAAAGTTGCCTCATCATAGAAAATTGATAAGGAAGACGCTCGTTTAATTTGGAAAGTTAAGCAATGTTGATCCCGCAAGTTCAATTCCCATTAAGGTAAAACTTTGGGTGATAAAAAAGCTTTTATACAAAAAATGGAGTGACAATTTTTTGATCCGTTTTTTATAAAAGAAAGTTTGTTGAACATAAAATTTTTTATTCTAATGGGAATTGAACCTGCGAGACCCACGTTGCTTAACAGCCTGATCGAATGGATGGCTTCCTTATCCGTTTTAAATCGATCGGCGATCTTAGTCGATTGGCAAAATTTTTTTAAATTTTATCCCTTACCTGCACCTTTTCGTAATTTTGGTGGGCCATGCAGCTGAAACGAACTATAGTGGTGTTTTATAAAGTATATAGTTTTTTATAATTCTTTTTATTCAAATTTTTAAAGAAAAAAAGTGATGTTTCAGCTCAAAATTTTTATGGATAAGCCATAATATGGTTTTTGAAAAGGCTAAATAAAGCTTCGTAAACTTACTCTTGTGCTCCTCACACCATTCCAAAACTTTTTCAAAAATCGGTCCATCCACATTTGGCAGCGGAATCCCGGAACTTAAATCCAAACCATCACCCAAATCTTGGATCATATTGTTGATAGTCTTGCTCACACGAGCCACCAAAATTTTCACAGTGAAATTGCGATTGTCATTGGTTGTGATGACCACATCTTGGTCGTTTAATTCAGTTGATGGAGAAGCAACGTTGATGTTTTCAGCAGCCATGCTTTATAATTCAACTGTTTAGAAAGAATAAAGGTAGTTTGCTAAAAATGGTAATGTGTAGATGATTATATTCCGTTTCGCTCTAAACGTCAAAATAAGTTGGCACTCATAGTGCAGTGGACAAGGAAGCGTTCGTCCAATCTAGTAAGTTAAGAAATGTTGGGCCAGCAGGTTCGATCCCGATAGAGTAAAAACTTTTGCTTAACTTGCCAGATCGGATGAGCGGCTTCCTTATCCACTTGGCAATTGACAGCGAGCTTTGTTTCTTATGGTTGGAAACGGACTATATGAACGTCAACTTTTTTACGTTCAGCGGGAAACGGAGTATAAAACAAGAAAATTTTATTCAATAAAATGAAAACACAAAGTAAAAGGAAGTGAAAGTTGAACAAGTATGGAGTAAAATTAAATGAAGAAAAATACATAATTAAAAAAAAGTAGGCGTTCAATAAAATTGATCGCTTTTAGAGAAAAATGCAACATGACAGAGTTATTCTTTTATTAATGTTTTTATTATTCATTTTACAACAAAAAAATCAATTCGATTTATCTGGAAGGAAAAAGTTATATATAAGAATGGTCAGTTGATGTTTCGAAATTTGATATTTCGAAACGATTATGGAGTTAAAAAAATCATAAAAGTTGATATTTCGAAACTTTTACTTTTGGCTCCAAGCGGGATTCGAATCCGCGAACTTGACTAATAAGCCGCTACTTTGTCACTGCACCACCGTTTTATTAGAGGTTTGACTGTATCTTTAAAGTTTCGAAACATCAACACGGTTTCGAAATGTCAAGTTTCGAAACATCAAATGACCATAAGAATATGGAATAACGTATCTGGAGGGGTTGATATACATTTCGAAAGTGACTTAGACACCTTGTGATATTTCAAAAGTTAACATTTCGGAAGTATGGGAAAAAAGTCCGGGGACGATGGCCAAGTGGTCCAAAGCGCAGCCCATCCGATCTGGCAAGATAAGCAACGTTGGATCGCAGGTTAGATCCCACTAGGGCAGAAAAAATTTTTTCTTTTGATCACTTTCGAAATGTGTTCTGAACTTCCGAAACATTTACTTTTGAAATATATATCAACCTCTGGAGGCGTTCCCCAAAATCAACAAATGAAAAAATTTTCCCCTTGGTCCCCTTATATTTTTTGCTCGAAATTTAAAACTCAAAAATTACAATATTCTCACATTACTATTTTCACCATAGGCTATGGTCCATAGTTCTCATTTTTTGAGAATTGTTGGAGCTCGGATTATTACCATCCCGAGAACGTGGAAATACAGATAATATGAAATTGGGCAAAAGTTTTCGGACCCGATCGGGACCGAACCTCCTGGCTACCATCCAAGTGCACTAGCTACGTCCTTGGACCCCTCCTCCGAAATTGGATCCTGGATAAGCTACTTTACCAGGGCCATATGAAGAAGGGCATCTAAGGAGAAGGTGCGCTCCAAAAAGCATAAGGGTCTCCTCGTTTGTGAATTTTTGGACGGCCTTCGAACGGACAGAATAAAAGTCGGCCTTTTGCCTTTTCAAACTTCGATCAATAAGAGGAGCACCACGCCTGGGATGCCCTAACATTTAGTTATGCTCTTAGGAACTATTCCCAAGCTTGAACTGTAAAAGCAACAGTTTTCGAAGGAAAAGTTTGAAGAGTATTTCGACTAGCACCATGAGTTTGAATACGTGAAAACTTATGAGCATTAGTTATGTGTGAAATCTTAGGAACATTCGTGTTAAAATTAGTCCCAAAAAATTTGTTCGAATACAATTTAACCCGATTTACGATAATAACACGAAAAATCTTGATAAAATAGCACATTGAAATCATTTCTAGAAAAGAATGGCAACTAATGAACATGACAAGTATGGAAGCCATGATCCCTGTATATGGAACTTTACATATGAGACAGATAATAACAATCGTTATGGGTATTGTCATTAAGAAGTAAATCAATGCATAATCGACTAATAAAGCTTTTTGGAGCATTTTTTGCAAGTTATAAGTCTTTGTGGTCAATGTTGTTTTTCTTTGGAGAAGAACGCGATGCATATCAATAGCGACTATGATTCCACCAAATTGGGCCATCGATGCACAAAATAAGAGTATCCAAAAGAAAATGTATGAAATTTGCTCATCTTTCATGGCTGCGATTTTTGTAAGTGGACGAAATTTTTGGAATTCTTTGAAGGCGGGAATAATGGAAGTAAGGTTGACTGGGTCCTAAAAATGTTTGTTGGAGTTAGAGCTAGTCGATCTCAATGTATGTTATTTAATATATGGCCAGAGATCAAAATTGGGCCCCCTCTTGTGCCCTCCACCTGGCACTATGGAGAAGGACTTGAACTCTGGGCCTACTAATGTAGCCCAAGAATCGGGCCTAAGGGGTCCGGTTCCGATTGTGGCATACGGAGCTTTGGGGCCTGAGGGTGCCTAAAGAACCAAGTTCTCTAATTACATCGACTCCGGCCCTTAAAGCCCTTTAGGGACCCATGCTAACCGGGTCCTTAGGCTCGGTTGTCACGGAGGATCCCTTTCCACACAACCCTTCTAGAGGCTTTGGGGATCTTGAGACCCAAGCACCTAGATGGTCAAGGACTTACTGGGGCCGAGGGGCGGCCTTTGGTGTCATCTGCCCGTTTCGGATTCTGATATGGACCCATTCCTCAAGTGTTCTTGACATTCTTACCATTAAAAGTCCAGTAAATTTAATCATGCTTAGTGGAAGTATTGTTATCATTTGACCACCGATAAAAAAGAGAATCACAAAAGCCATCCATAGCTTTGAATTACGCATAAATTTTTCCATATAACCAACAACTAACGCACACCTTCTATACAACAAGCACGACATAATCCCTATAGCTTTGGTAACAAAAAGAAATAGAAATATGACCAATTGAAGATCATGACTACCTAAAGAAGATCGTGAATAGTGGTGTAGGAAATTGGAGCAGGAGACATCGGATGCCAAAGAAGCTCGGCCGAAGGCCTGCCAAAAATTTTTTAAGGCTCCCACCTTATAATTATGGAATTCTGTCCTCCCATAGTCGAATATTCTCCCTACACCACTGATCGTGACTCCTTTAAAAAAAAATTTGAAACTAGTATAGTTGAAGCGTCGCACTCAGTTTGCCTAGTGCCGCGGGAAGTTCGAACTTTTGGGATATCGCCTCTTAAACATACCTAAATCCGAAAAGACCCCATTTGCATACCAAGCTAAAGATGGGAAGAGAAAGACTGGTTGAATAAGTGTCAATGCTAAATCACTTAAATAATCCGAAATTACATTAAATAACAGCAAATATTTATAAAATTCCAGCTTGGCTGAACGAAATAGCAATAAATAAACTAGTAATGGGAAGACCAATGAACTAAACACTAACATAGTGTCTAACACAACCTTTTGTATTTCGATAATTGTGGGGTTGAAAAATGCTTCCAAGGAATAGTTTTGGAAAGAAATATCATAGTTTCTACTAGCCATGTTTAATCAATAAGTTTTATTAGCGACGTAATAGTTGATTTGAATATGGGGGCTATATTATTTATTTAAATGGAATGTATATTTATTGGCAAATTCAATTTTTTCACCTGCTAAATCATTAGATTTTAGTTTTTCCCCTTAGAAATTGCTATTCTTACAATTGATTTGTGATTTTTGGCCAATTTTTACAAAATTGTCATTTTTTCACTCAATTTTTTGTAGCATCTTTTTCCGCGTGAAAAACTGGTGAAAAGCGACATAAATGATCAAGATGAAGGGGAGTGTTAGCACTAACTGAATCAAAGTAAATATTTTTATTTAAAAAAAAGTTTCATACAATTTTTCTTACGCACAAAGACTTTTTTGATCAATCTATTCCAAATATTTATCATAGCTTTCATCTGGAGGCACTGTATAGATTTGCAATCTAGAAAAACTAACACTAGATCGGCCTTCAACTTGTGTGCCGATTATTACAAACATAGTCCAGCCATCCGAGCGTTGGGTGCAACAAACATGAATTAATTTAGGCTTAGAATCTCGGCATTCCAATTCTGATAAAAATTTCCCGAAGTTTTCTTTGTTGAGTTCGACGTAATTATCTAATGTTTTACAACAGCTAATAAAAGCATCGATATCTGCCCAAATATCCCATATTTTTATTCGTTTAAACAGCATTTCAGGATATTTAGTTGACAGAAAGTTCTCAAATAAAATACACAATCAATAAGTTTAGTTGAAAACATGGTATCTTACTTCATTGTAGCTCTTAATGAAAGTTTTCACATCAGGATACTGATTGCGAAAACAAACACTAAACTGATATCGGTTGTCCTTGAGAGGAGCACATAAGAAATTTACAAACGTTGGAATATCCAGTACTAAATGGAGCTGTATAGTGGAAAATTTTTTTTGAAAAATCCTTTTTTAAGCTGAAAATGTTATGAAAATGATAATTTTTTATGAAAAAATTGGTTAAATTTGGACAATTTTGATAAAAAATCATAATGGGGGTGACCATTATGCTTTTTGAAAAAATTTTACGAAAATTTGAGGAAAAAAATATATGTCCCGAAGGTCCGGGGCCCATGATCAATTTTCGGACTTTGGCTATTTGATAAAATTTATGAATTTTTTATAAAAGAAAATTCTCCAAATAGGAAAATTTACAAAGATAGGAAAATTCTCGAATACTCTATGAATTTTTACTTTGGTTAATTTCCCTGGTTGGCAAATTTTTTCCAGCAAAATTTTCGTCACTCACCATAACCATTCCTGAATCGTCGAATCTTCACTTTTAGTTTTGCTGCATGTTCACTGTGGAAAATTGCTGGGTCCTTGAATATATCAAAACTTGGTATATAATGATAGTCTTCATAATAGTCCACTTGTTCGATTTGAACAAAATCTGAGTGCACAAATTCATCAAGTTTAGGTGATTCCTTAAGCTTTCCAACGTGTAAATCATTCGCAATACGGTATATGGTTCGCTTTGAAACAATCTCACCAAATTTCTCATAGTGACTTTTCAACGATTTATAATATTTACTTTGGACCAAAATTTCCAGCGTTTCAAAATAGCAATTTCTAACATCTTCCAAAGAGAAAACTTTTTCACCACTTTCATTAATTATTGTGTTACGAAAGAAGGTGATTAGCACCCGTTCTTTCGAAATAAGCTTAGCATTCAAATAACCTATCAGTTTTTTCTTGGGAAGTTTTGTCACATTGGCCATTAAAATATTTTTCCATCTTTGATTAACAAAACAGCTTGACTTCATATTTTTTGAAAAGATATCGTCTTCGTCGTTCTCAGAAATCATGTTTGATTGGGTTCCCAAACTTATGAAAACATCTAATAAAAGTTCAGCTGGAATAAGATTCATATGTATTAGTTGAGTTTTCAAATACATAAATCAATCTTTGTTGCTATGCGCTTTTCGCATGGATAAAATAAAACGTGTTTATTAAGTACAGATACACGGAAAGAAAAAAAACAAGTATGACAAATATAAAAAAGAGCGGTAAAAAAGAGTAGCTTTAAGACCACTAGAGAAAATTCTTTCATTTCTCTTTGTAGGGTGGTTAAAAAAATCGAATTTTTATGATTTTAAAGCACATTTTTCGAATCTTTTTCATAAAATATCCCTATAGGAAGTTTTAATATGGGAGAAATTGTTTTCGCGCGTTGCCAAACTCTGAAAATACTTCTTTGACCCTCAAAATTTGAAAAATCATTAAAAAGTAAAAAAAACCGGAATTTGGGCTGATTCAGGGCCAGAAGAGTTGTTATGAAAAATAGAATGTTTTTAAAAAAAGAATTAATAAATTTTACTTAGTTTTCATCGAGATGTAATCATTTTTCTGTGACCATTATTTTGAGGACTTAGACATTTTTGCCGTGAGTCCTAGTACAAATAAAGATTTATTTAAAAAAAACTTAAAATATTCAAAAATATACAAATTTAAAATACTCTAAATAGATTAATACGTGCACCAAACATTTGTGCGACGAATCTCGGCCTTCTCGTCTTCCGTTAAATCATCTTCGATGCCGAACATTTCACGAATCTGTTCCGGCGTACGGCCTTTGATGCGTTCAGCAAGCTTCTGACATGTATAGTAATAAAGCGATGGAATTTCCAAATAGTTGGCAGCCATGGCCAAGTCCCAGAGGTTCGAGAGATACTTGCGGAAGTACTCCTCTTCCCACTCGGTCATGGTAAACCATTTGCGTTCTCGAGTATGTGGGTCTTGTTCGACTTTGATTTCTGGAGCGTCTAAAAAAGAGCTGGTATTATAGTCCGTTTCAGCTAAAGTGCCGTTCAACTGGAAAAGTTGCCACACCATAGCAAAGTGGGGATGTCGATACATTTTTTTGGTGGCAACAATTTATGTTATTGGGTTATAGCAGAAGTTATTGTCGCCCAAAAAATGTATCAAAAATCGGCATTTTCCGCCCGTTTTCAATGAAATTTTTTTCAGTATTGGGCAAGAGTGTATGCTGAATACATCCAATCGGTCTTTTTGAGCGAAAATCATGTTTTCGTGTCAATATACAGGCTTCAAAAAACATAAAATTTTTATATGGCTAAAAAATTTGTATTCCCTGAATCAGGGTTAGAGAAATTTTTTCATGCCTGGAAAAAGCGCGTAATCGATTCCTCGACTAGAAAAGCACTAGTAGGGTCAAAAATCGACTTCTATAACCAAATGTCGACATTTTAAAGTTTATTTGCAACATTGAAAAACAACAATTTTTTGAAAAAGTCTGTATATTGACAAGAAAACATGATTTATTCTAAAAAGACCGATTGGATCGTATTTAGCATACACTCTTATCCACTACTGAAAAAAATTTTTATCGAAAACGGGCGGAAAATGCCGATTTTTAATACATTTTTTGGCAACAACTTATGTTAAAATCCAATAAGAAACCATAATTTTCACTATTTTTGGGCTAAAAAATTGAAAATAGATTTTTTTTTCAATAATTTTGTTTTCTATAAAAAATCCGGTGATTAGAGCGTTCGATTGAGCTATCGGGCGATGGAAACGGATTTAAACTAGATTTTTGGCGAATTTTTGAAATGTGGTAGATATCAAAAAAACAGCCTGTAGAGTACCTATGTTTGATGACACCAACTTATACAGAAAAAGAAAAAAATTTTTTATTTTTTTAAATAGATATACTCTACTGACAAAAAACTTTCAAAATAACCTTGCGTCACAATCGGGCTTTCTAGTGTTAAAAAACAGAAAAATTATGACGCACTCGATGGGTCTATCCAGCCCCTTGTAAAAGTATGATGTGGATATGCAAAAATTTTGACAACAAATAAAAAATGACTTTTGGAAGCGGGATGAACTCGCACCCTATGAGTGAAGGCCGAGCACATTAGCTAATCGGCCATGGATCAAACCACCAAAACCCTATGATATGGTACCCGTTTTAAAGCGCTCTACGAGCTTAGTCGATTGGCGAAATTTAAAAAAAGTTTTCCCTTGCCTGCACTTTTCGGCATTCTGATGCCCATTTTTGAAAGGGTTCAATAAAGCTTATAATACTTACTCTTGTGCTCCTCACACCATTCCAAAACTTTTTCAAAAATCGGTCCATCCACATTTGGCAGCGGAATCCCGGAACTTAAATCCAAACCATCACCCAAATCTTGGATCATATTGTTGATAGTCTTGCTCACACGAGCTACCAAAATTTTCACAGTGAAATTGTGATTGTCATTGGTTGTGATGACCACATCTTGGTCGTTTAATTCAGTCGATGGAGAAGCCACGTTGATGTTTTCAGCAGCCATGCTTTATGATTCAACTGTTTAGAAAGAATAAGGGTAGTTTGCTAAAAATGGTAATGAGTAAAAGGATATACTCCGTTTCGCTCTGAATGTCAAAATAAGTTGGCACTCACAGTGCAGTGAACAACGATGCGCACATCCGATCTGGTTTAGAAATGTTGGGCCAGCAGGTTCGTTGCTGATAGAGTAAAAACTTTTGATTCACAAACAATTTTTTAAAGAATGAAGCAAAAAATTGTTGCAAAATCAACAGTTTTTACCCTATAGGGATCGAACCTGTGGGCCCAATGTTACTCAACTTGCTAGATCGGATGAGAGGCTTCCTTATCCACTGACTATAGTCTTTTTCCGGGGGCAGAAACAAACTATATGAGCGTCAAATTTTTTACATTCAACGGGAAACGCAATATAAAACAATTTTTTTATTCAATAAAATGAAATCAAACACAGAGTAAAAGGAAGTGTAAGTTGAATAAGGAGTAAAATTTAATGAAAAAAAAACACAAAAAAGTAGGCTTTCAATAAAATCGATCGCTTTTGAGAGAAAAATGCAATATGATAGAATTATTCTTTTACTACTTTTTTTTATTCGTTTTACAACAAAAAAACAGTTCAATTTATCTCAAGGGAAAAAGTTGTGTAAACTAAAAATGACAATTTTGATGAAAGAAATTTATATTTCTCTAAAAATGAGTAAACGTATAAAATGAAAAAACTTAATACTAACACTATGAATAAGCACTCGTTCGATCTCTTAAAAAGTGATGACGCATTTTATTTTTAATAAATTTCATTCTTGTTTTCTCCCTACGTTGAAATTGCGATGGAAGAGCTCAAAAATGCTCATTTATTAAAGTTACAACAAGAAGAAACGCATTGAAACAAAACGAAATACAGCCTACTTGATTTATTAAATTATGACGAAATTGCCTTTCGAAATGTTTATTAGAAAATTAATTACACAATACAAAAACTTAATCCTAAAAAATCACGCCATATCATAAAAAATCACAAAAGCAAAATTTAATTTTTTTACGTTTTTAAACAATGAATATTGTTACGAAATATTTTTCAAACCTCATTTCAATTAAA
>JAQGBS010001164.1:0-16821 GCA_034698545.1 Acrobeloides obliquus | reverse complement strand
TTATGGACCACCTCATATGTTCGGTGGGGTCTATGTGTGATCACTCCTCAATTTTGGGCCCATGAGTGCGTGGTCCCTCCTCAATTTGGGTCTATGTGTGCGTGGGTCAGGGGGAATGCTCCCCCTTGCCGACCTATGTTGTAAATTACTGGACTGATCTTTTAACTGCTTTCGACGATCTTTTTTTTTAAATGCTGTTCACATCGAGAAGAACCAGAATAATGTGTTGAAAACGGATTTGAACAACTGGAAAAGGTCTAAAAATCGATAGAAATTAGATTTATCTGCTTTTTAAACCATTTCTCAATTTTCTCACGTTCTAAGCAAATTCTGGTGACCAAGATCCTTATTTAACAGCGTGTTATGATTCTTCACGATGCGAGGAGTATTTAAAAAAAAGATCATCAAAAATGGTTGAGTTTTTTGCCTTCTTGAAAAAATCAATTTACAGAAATGATTCCGAGAGATTGAAACTGAATCTAAAGAATTGAGTATTGGCACAAAAATTTGCAGGAAATATGCAAATTTTTTGCCCCAAATCAATTTCTCGATATCTTATTATAACGTTTTTCACAGAGAGATTTAAAAAAAGCGCCGGTTACATAGAAAAGTGCGAAGTGGCTTCAACTGCACGCATAAGTCGAGGGATCAATCCCGGAGGTCGAAATCTGAAATATCATAATTCAAGATTTCATCATACCAACTACAACCGCTGAAACAGACTAATTCAAGATTTTTTGTAGTTTGTATGATGAAATCTTGAATTATGATATTTCTGATTTCGACCTCCGGGATTGAACCCTCGACCTTATGCGTGCAGTTGGCGCCACTTCGCACTTTGCTATGTAACCGGCACTTTTTATTAAATCTCTCTGTGAAAAACGTTATACCTTATTCTAGAAAAAATCGCACCTAAAATACTCTCCTAGATCTCGAAAAATGGATTGCAATAAGCGAACTTTTTTATGAGTTGACCTAATACTTGTTCAAAATTTGCATATTTTTTAAAAATTTGCATTAATATTTGTTCAAGATTTGAATTTTTCTTTTTTCAAAATTTGCATTAATACTGGCTCAAAATCTGCATATTTATTTATTTTTCTTTAATAAAAATTACCCTTCAACGCCAGCAAAGATCATGTTTTCCTTTTCTTGAGCTTAAAACACGTATAAAGCACAATACAGAGAATTTCTTAAAAACACCTTATCACCCGATTAAAAGTCTGAAAATCAATTTTTTGCATAGAAAAATAACCGAAACAAAGAAATTTTCTATAGCCACTTTCCGGTAGCATGCGCAGAAAAATCGATATTCATGTCAATTGATACCTCCTTATCGGAAAATTGTCCATGTGCTTCACAAGTAAATTTTTATGTCTTTTTGAGATTTTGAAGAAGAGCGAAAATTGTAAAAATTTTTGGAGAAAACATGTTGAAGATAGATAGTTATACATGGAATGTTATTCAAGTTTCTTTTGGATTTTTATTGATTTTTTCGTCGTTTAATTCCGAGGGATTTATTGAAGAAACGGTGCTGAATGGCTATTCGGACCAGGGCAAAATGGAGAAACATTCTGGATATTTAGGGTAGGTCTAATATAGAGGGAATAAAATAATACTCCTAATCTACTCTCCACCAAATACCTTTTACCTATCCACACCCTCTCCCAGAAGCGGGGCCGGGCCCCCTGTTGCAGCAAAAAAACGTTGGGATTCTCCTTGTTTGGAGTTTTTCCGACAGGGGCTGGCCATCACTCCTGTCGCAAAATCCTGCCTACGCTCCTGCCCTCTCCCCATCCTACGTTATGACGGTTTTTTTAAAATGAAATTGGAGAAAGTTCGTAATTTTTAGACTATCCCTAATCTATGGTGGCAATATGATAGGGAATTTATTATTTGCCCCAGTTATAATCAACTGGCTTGGATCTAAATGGTCAATGATTCTAGGCTCATCAACTTATGCAATTTTTATCGCTGGTTTTTTATTTCTCAACTATCCATTTTTAATCATCTCTTCACTTATCATAGGCTTGGGTTCAGCGTGTAATTTTTTGTCTACCCCCTCCCCTCAACCACAAAAAATTGGTCTGATACCCGAAAGATAACTAGTTTATGCAAAATCTTTTGGACACAAGGTCGAACCGAACTTTGCTAGTGCAAGATGGTGAACACCTTGGCAGCACACAGACCAATACACTAATGTGTACACAAGTCATGTCGCTAATTTCGACCTTGAAGTAGTACCTACCGCAACAAATATCAATTTTTTAGTAATTTGGACAGCCGAAGGCTCTTATATGGCTTTAAATTCCACGAAAGAAACTTCTGGTAAACAAAGTGGACTATTTTGGGCGATCTCACAAGCAAAGTATGTCCAAGACGGAAGAAATTTAAAAAAAAGTTTTGGCAATAGCGATCAAAATCGATCAATATGACGCAGTTGGTAGCGCACTAGGCTTTCATTTTTAACTACGGGGTTCGAAACCTAGCCGAGACAAAAAATTGCTTTAAAAAAAATTTTTTACACAGCTGGGTATCGAAAATGGGCCTTGAAAATAAAAAGCCGTTGGGCCACGGACTGCACCATTTTGATCGGTTTTATAGGGTGTTTAAAAAAGTAGATTTTGTGATTTTTTACATGATTTTGAGTCCGAAATTTTTTTTTAAAACCCCTATAGGGGTATTTTTATAGGGGAAATCGATTGTTATAAAAAACGCTGAAATCGCTTTTTTTATGAAAAATTTAAGATTTTTGTAAAAATCGATTTTTCTGCCGAAAGTCAGTGTATTGAAACGAAAACTGGCTCCGGCGTAGTGATGCTCAAGCGTTAAAAAGGGTCAAATTTGGCACAAGAGGCCACTTGCGCAACTGGAAAAGTGGAAAGTAGGAAGTATGCTCAAAATTCGCATATTTCTTACTTTCTGAGGTGCGCAATAGGCTCCAGGGGCCCGTTGCTTAGTTTTGGAACCGGAATTCGGATCCCGGAATCGGAAGTTGGAACCGGAGATAGGAAGTAAAAACTTCCGACTTCCTGTTCCAATTTAGTGCAAATTTTCCAAATCGGAACCGGAAGTCGGAAGTTTTTACTCCCGATCTCCGATTCCAACTTCCGGTTCTGGGATCCGACTTCCGGTTCCGGAACTAAGCAATAGGCCCCAGAACGTGTCACATTTGAGACTAGACTTATACGAATTTTTGGCACGTTATAAATTATAGTGTGCTCAAAATTCGCATAAGTCTGGTATCGTATTTGACACTTTTTTGGCGCTTCAGCATCACTACTCTATCGAGAATTCAAAATTTTAATTTCCCGCGTTTAACTTTTTTCATTTACTCTATCCATGTGCCAAATAAACAAAATTTGCAGAATTTTTTAGCCTCATTGTAGGTGGAATATTTATGTACATAGTGTTTCGAAATACAAAAAGAGGTGAAAATGATGACCTATCTGATTCTACAGTAAAAATATTATACAGTGTATTTTTGGGTGCTATACTAGTAGGGATTGTAATATTGATGTTGCTAAAAGTGCCAGAGCCGGCTAGTGGTGTTCCATTGCCGAAAAAAGATCATGTTCAGATGATAAGTAAGAGTGACTCAATGACGCAGCGGCATGTGTCGTACATTTGTGGTCGAGGGTTCGATTTCGCTTGGGTAGAAATTTTGTGGAGGCACTATTATTTTCTGGGGCAGGAAAAAATTTTTTACCAAAAAGAATAATAGGCAAAAATGCTATGAGGTCGAATTTAGGGGAGTCAAACAATTTTTTTCAAAATTTTAAAATTTCGACCTTAGCGGATCGAACCTGCGACAGCAAACTATAAAATGTAACATTAGCCACTGTGCTACTTGTTCAACTTTTAGAATCCATGTTCAAACTTCTCTTCACAAAACGCATGCTCACCATGGCATTTGTTTTTATATACGTCGGCGTCGAGCTAAGTTTTTGGAGTGGCGTCTATTCAACCTGCATTTCCAACACCCTTAGAATTGGAGACAACCCAAAATCGATAGTCGGTTTAACAGCTGTTGCCGAAGGATGTGGAATGTTTGCAGGTTTTCGTTGAAATTTCGAAAAAATTCAAATTTTTGCCTATTTTAGGGGGTGCTCTATTCCGATTTTTATTGTCAAAAATAAAAAGGATTCCACGAATTCTTGTTGTTTTATTAGGAATGGTGATACATTTAGCTGTTTTTACACTAGTGTTTTTGAATTTACCCAACGAGTCGCCATTGAATAAGACTGATGAGCATGGAGTTTTTTCTGAGCCAAGGTTTGTATAAAAAGTTGTTGAACTTATTAAAAATTTTTATAAAAATGGTATTTGATTGGATGGTTGGGAAGACTTGGGCTTGGGCTTAGGCTTAGGCTTAGGTTTGGGTTTGGGCTTAGGCTTAAGCTTGGGCTTAGGCTTAAGCTTAAACTTTCCATTTCCAATATATTTTTAATGATTTTTTACATTTGAAATTTCTATCTTTTTAGTGTAGCAATAGTTCTAATTTGTGGATTTTTCTTGGGCTTTGGTGATGCATGTTGGAATACACAAATTTATTCATTTTTAATAGCGGAATATCCGAATCAAAGTGCTCAAGCGTTTTCGATTTATAAATTTTTTCATGTAAGTTGTTAAAGGACCAGTCCGGTCGGGAAAAAAGTTACCATTTTTGTATTATTCGGAAAGTTCATGAAAAATGGAGCATTTTTCGTTTTTACTGCATGTTCTGAATCATTGTAGCTTTTGGAATAATTGCATGTGAAGTTGACGATTTTTGAAATTTTGTGTATTACAACGAAAGCTGCACTTGGGTCATGACGATAGTTTTTTCTTGATTCAATAAATTCTGTATATTGAGAAGAAAATAATTCAAAATCCTTAAACATTTTAAATAAATATACCATTTTTTATAATTCGACGAGACGAATAAAAGGACACCAAAATTATCCAATTTGAAAATTGTTTTGGTTTATTGAAACGAAAAAATGATTCATGTTTTCGTTTCAATAACCCAAAACAATTTTCAAATTGAATAATTTTGGTGTCATTTTATTCTTCTCGTCGAGTTATAAAAAAATGCTATATTTATTTTTTCCTAAATGTTCAAGGGTTTTGAATTATTTTCTTCTTAATATACAGAATTTATTGATTCAGGGAAAACTATCATCAGGACCCAGGTACAAGTTTTCGTTGTAATACATAAAATTTCAAAAATCGCCAACTTTACATGCAATTATCTCAAAAACTACAATGATTCAGAACATGCAGTAAAAACGAAAAATGCTCCATTTTTCATGAACTTTCCGAATATACACAAAATGGCAACTTTTTCGATCGGACTGGTCCCTTAACCATTCCTCAACTTTCAGCTCCCGAAAAAATTGGTAGTTTCATATACAGGGTGTATAAAAAACCGGAATTTGGATGATTTTTTCATGTTTTTTCGACCCGAAAATTTTTTTAAAACCCTATTAGGCTAGAGCTTTTTTTCATACTTTTATACATCTCATTAGGCTATGACAACATGTGCCGCATTTTTCTGGAGCAAATATATTCAACTACACTGGCATTTTATTATCTTATGTAGCACTTGTATATGGGGATGTTTTTGCTTCTTTGTCTCCGAGAAATTCCTATCATCACCATCTTATACCGATATGATATCTCCCAAATTGGAAATCCAAATAAACGACAAGCCTATGGATGCCTATAACACCGATACAATCAAAGATGAATATCTCAAAAAACATAGATGTTCAACTTTTGGTGACTATGATAAATATTGAATAAAATAAAAATATTGTAAAAACGGCACCACGGCGGTCCAAAATGAAAACTGGGCGAAATTATAAAAACGGTTAACGCCATTCGATTCAGCTCAACGAGACGAATAAAACGAGGTATATATCGATCACAAAATTAAGAATACTCACATTGCCGAGTGGTTAGTGTGGCAGAATTAACTTATAGATCGAGAGCTCGAATCACGACCCGAAATTAAAGTTGTCCAAACTCCATGAAAATTTTTGCATATCTCTATTTTGGCCTCTAAAACACTTTGCTATCATTTTTTGGCCATTAATACTTGCTGGATATGTATAGTAAGGTCAGGTTTCATATGAGGTAAAATTATTAAAAACCTGACCTTACTATACATCTCCAGCAAGTATTTAATGACCAAAAAATGATTGTAAATTGTTTTAGAGACTAAAATAGACATATAATCAAACCTCTCAATAGTGATCCCCTCGGTAGGGGTGGCATTTTGTTGTCAATTTTTGAAAATGTGATTGATTTTAATGCAAATGGTGTAAAAATACAGGGTGGCGCATAAAAAACCGCACTTTCGAGATTTTTATCTCTTCCTTATTTTGAGTATAACTTTTGATTCCGACCATCATTTTCCATGATCTTGGTGTCGTTTGATAGTCCATAATCAGAGCTATCTAACGATACCAAGATCATGGAAAACGATAGTCGGCATCAAAAGTTATACTCAAAATAAGGAAGAGGTAAAAATCTCGAAAGTGCGGTTTTTTATGCGCCACCCTGTAAATCTCTTTAACAAACAGGCAGCGCGCATTTTCTTAATGATTTGGCTAGCATATTGGTATTTAATTTATGTGACTCAGGTTCAAATAACTCACGACCATAAGCTTTAACATTTCCCCTAAAATTTTGATATTGTCTCTAATATTCTTTGTGTAAGTCACTGAAGAAATCTTTGTGCTAAGTGAAAATTTTTTTGTCTACGTCATTATAGGAGCAACCAGTTTTGGAAAACCCGATTAGGAAAACCAAATTTTAGAATATTGAAATCCGTTCACAATCTTATGTTTAATTCTCCTACTAATGTATCCTATTTAAATGGGGCACAGCTTGGATTGGCTAGTTTCGACATAAATTGTACTATAGCAAATGGCGATACTTTAATGGGAGATACTGGAAGTCGTTTTTTGACTTTGGGTCCAAATTCTGATGTTGAAGCTATGATTAGTATACCAACTAATGTTATATGTCAAAATAGAAGTATGTCAATGAAAGGAAGAATGGAAGGCGAAAAATTTGGAAAAACATTTGTGGAACGATATTTGCGGACACGACATTTGCGAAAACGACACTTGCGAACCGATAATTGCGGACCTGACTTTTGCGGAAATTTTTGCGGTTTTAAAAAAGAGATTCTCAAATAATTATTTGCAATTTTAGCAAATAAAGTGGTCTAGTTTTTTGTTATTAAACAACGAGTACATTAAGAAAAGACCTATGTTCTTTTGAGTTCTTTTAATTTCTTTTTTGTACCCATCATCCCTAAAAAAATTAAACATGATATAAAAATTAAAAATTTTTTATACCAGCCTAGCAGATAGCTTCAAGATGTTGTTTATTTGCCATTTTTCCATTTTCTTGAAAAATATGTCAACTTGCCAATCTGAAAGATGAAAAAATTCCTCGAGTGTCTAAGGGACCCGGAGTGTCTAAGTTCGGTTTCCGAAGCCTTGAGCATGTGGAATCCCCTGGCTCTAGGGCGTTGGGCATGCGCAAAAAGCACTAGTAATTTGAGAGTAACTTTTGTTGTGGGCTGTGCACCCCTCCTGAAAATGAATAGGAAGAGAGAGAGGCAGGAAAAAATCGATAATCCTCAATTTTCTTATTCTTAAACAAAATCGTGATTTTATGATTCATTTGCATCTTACACGCTATTTTTCAGTCTCTTTCTTGAACAAAAAATTCTAGATTCGCAACAGTCGGTTCTGCAACTGTTTGTCCGGATTTGTCGGCCCTCATTTTAACCCTCACTCTCTACTTGCTTTTGTACGGCTTTTAATCACCCTGTACTTTTTTTAGCATCCAGACGATTATTTTATGGAATTTATCGGAATACAAAACTTTTTGTTGGGAATTCTACCCATCGCACCAATGCACTATGGAAAGATAGCCAAATAAAAAATTGTCAGCTACCAAAAAACTACAATCCGACTAGTTTCTGGAGCAGAAATCAGCATCCATTTGAGCAAAATGCTGCATCCAGTCAATCTAACCCATCTAATATCCAAACCTCAAATCCAGATGAATGTACCAATGGATTTTGGTATGGTGATAACAAAGTTATGACTGGCACACTTTTGAATAACGATAGCTCTACGAACAACTATACAAACATGCAACAATTTATTGAAGTGGATGGTGTGAGGCAGCGGATGGTGACTATGAAATATTCGAGGAAAAAGGTAGGCCCCCCTTCTGTCTCCCTCTACATGGATAGGAAAATACTTTTGTGAAAGTAGAACCGGACTTTGATGCCCCATAATTATGCCACTTCAACCAAATATTGAAAAATTCAGATCACCAAGCCACTACATGGCACCATGAAACTAACATGGTGGACAGGATATCTCTGGTCTGAACAAACATGCAGTTTGCAAGAAGAAGGCGATTTTTGGGTCTCTGGATGTGATCATCTAACCGACTTTACACTTGTTGTGGTGAGTAAAAATTCAATTTCCTACTTATTTAATACAGAATGGCGAAAAATTTTTTGCCATTTTGCGCGTTTTTTCAAAAATTTTCAAGCTTTTTAATTTACATCAAAATAACCCTATAAAGAGTTTTTTATGTGAGAAATCGACTACGCGCATTGTGTTAAAACATTAACCATAATTTTAATGTGTCGCAAACACTACGCCTTGGTTATGAGATGTATATGTGGATATTAAATAATTTTATTAAAAATCTAACTCTAAATAGCCCCCAAATGGGAGAAGGTTACAATATGAGTACAAAGACTTCTACCTCTTGTCGGGAACTAGCTCGCCTAATGGCCAAGAGCATGAGTTCACGAAAGTCTCAGGCTTTGCCTGGATCGTATCAAAAAACAGTTACAAATTAAAAACGGATTATAAGCTAGGAGAAAAGTGGCATTTCTTTTATACAAGTGGCTTGTCTCTATCAGATCGCCGAGTCAACCGTATCTCCGCCTTCCATCAACGATCCCTCCGAACCGTCGAGAATATGGGATTTGAGTTTCCCCATACAGTTTACGCGTGAAGTTTAAGTTTACGCGTATAGCATATAGAACGGGAGTGGTAGAGAGAAGACACTTCCTCGAACCAAATCTGCCCCAGGAGGCAAGGCTCAGACACATTGCCGAACACTGAAAACGCTTCCCTGACCCTGAATTAGCATATTCTAGTTTCAATACACTTATATCTGCTCTGAATCAGGGAAGCGTTTTTAAAGTTTGGCAATGCGCGAAATCGATTTCTCGCATAGAAAAACCCTATATAGGATTATTTTGATGAAAATTTAAAAAAGCTTGAAAAATCCTATGTTATTTAAAAATTTTTAGGATGGTGTTCAAAAAGACCCGAGTTTATGTAGCACTCCTCTAATAGTAATTGGATATATCATCAACATAGGTTCTATAATCAGTTTAATATTTTTAAATCTCATTTTTCTTTTGCATAGGTACTCTTTTTTTACAAACTTTATCAAAAAATATCACCAAGAAAAGATAATTAATACAATAATACTGTGTTTTTTAGAATCTCACTTTTCCAAGGCACGAAATTTTCCCAAATCCTATATGGAAGACAAACTGTAGACACATTTACTTTGATTTATAACGTCGTTTTACTTATATTTTATATCACATTTGGTATATTTTCCAATGAAAATCACACTTCTGGAAATACCGGATGCAAAGTTGTAGCGGGGATAAATTATTGGCTGCTATTATGGTAGACTGTTTAGCTTTTTTTGAAAATTTTCAAAATTTAGTTGCATATGCATGACAATTTTTCAAGCATGGAAGATTTTGAAAATTTTTGCATGGAATACAAAAGTCGAGCAAATTATGACTTGGTTGACTCATAAATTTGTGATCATAGGAATTACTATAGGTAAGGCTAGGATTACAAAAAAGAGGGGTAGCAAAAAATTAGAGTTAAAATTTTTCAAAGTGGTAAGAGCGGTTCAAGGTCTGTAAAATCCAAATAATAATTTTATAAATTTTTTAGGATTTCCCACCTTAATGGCATTTATTCTTGGCTTAGCTGTCAACAATTTTTATAATCGAAAAGATGCTTTGTAATACACTCCTTTAAAAAATTTAAAAAATTATTTTTAGCTGTTGGATAAGACCCGATTATATAGTGCCCGGTGTTGTTATACCAATAACTTTATTGATTGTTAATGGAATATTTTGTTTAGTTGTAGTCATACTTAGACTATTCCCAAAATTATGTGGCTTACGGCTAATTAGAACAAATTCAAATACCCTTGGAAAGAAAAAGGCTAAGAAAGAAAAGATTATAGCATTGTTCTTTATGCAATGTACTCTGGGAATACCTTGGGTAAGGCATGCTCAATAAAGAAAATTGGGATGGGTAGAAAAAAAGATTTAGTAGAGATACCGGTTAACGCTTAATTAGATTAAAACACGGCTGTCCAAACTTGGCCAAAAATGGGGTCAAACGAAATTCGGGTTGAAATCAACTTATTTTGATTTCTAAAGCATCTATAAACATAAATTTGTACATTTTGAACACGCCCCCAGTCGAATCCGGCAACTTGTGATTCAATTTAAAAAATCGAAAAATTTTTTTGAGCAAAAACTTATTGCCGGAGCTGGGAGTAGAACATGGATCCATTGTGGTGAAACGGACGACGGCTTCGTCACTGCACCACAGAGGCTTTTAAATTAAAAATTTTGAAAAGAATAACAACTAAGCTACCAAATTCGTAGAGCCACTTTAAAAAAAGCAAATTTCAAAAAGCTTCAACTGTTTTTCATGTAAACCATTTTTCGAGATCTTGGTCTTAAAATGTTCATGAGAAATGTAGAAATAAATCTCCAGAGCTAGATTTTTGAGCGTAGGCGAAAAATTTTCGGTTATACCCAAAAGTTTCAAAAAACCTCCCAAAAATGAGATTTTTTCAATAAAAATTGTATTTTTCGACCAAAAAAAGAAAAATAGCTCCGGAGAGTCATCTCGTTCAAAGATCACTTATCGACCAGAAAAGTAACTCTTTGAGCAGCACAAAATACGCCAACATCATGAAGATCCGATGAAGCTGATAACTCTAAGAAGACTCAACGTTGGATCATACCCGAACCTGCCAATGAAGCTTATACAGAAGAATCTGTATTTTTTAGTCATCCTATCTAAAAAATTTGCATCTATAAATGGAAAATTTTGTACGATTTATATTTTTAGATTCTCCAATATTTAACCTTATTTACCCCATCCGTAACCGCTTGGCATTATCTGTTTACTATAGTCAATGGTTCACAAGGGATTATATTATTGTTTATCTATCTATACAAACGTTTACAACAATACAAAGTATCAAGAAGTGAATTTAGTGACACGAGCGGTTCAGATACAGCTGTTACTAATACAAGACAACAAAGAAGTTCAACTAAAGAAACTACTATTTTCAATAGAATTGTTCTCAGGATTTCTAATAGCCTAACTGGAAAGAGTACTGGGGAGAGTACATAAAGGAATATAAAAAAATCACAAATATTTTTTTTCATTTTTGAATTTTTGAAAAAAATTTTCGGATCGAAAAAAACATGAAAAAATCGCCCAAATTCCTAATTTTTTTCGATACACCCTGTAATATTCGCACCTAATATGTAAATAACGTCAAATTGCTCAATCTTCAAAGTGGCGTAACATTTATGGCCAATTCTCGAAAAATCGAAAAAAAATTTTCCGATTTTTTTTCTAAAAACCGACTTCTTAGGGTAATTTCTAGACAAAAAATCAATTGCGCACATTTTCGAAGTGTGAAAAATTAAGTTTGACCCTGAAAATCAGAGTAAAACTGCGTTTCAACGCGAAAGTTTTTCCAAATTTCTGATATTGAATTAGACCATTTAAAATTAAAAAATTGATTTTTCAATTTTTTAACACACCCAAAACGGATTGTAAGAAGTGTCTTTTACTGAAGCGAAAACTTGCTATAGGTATCTGTATAAAAGTTGTAGTGCAGATTCCTACCATTGTAATGAGAGGTTAACGAGCTCTCAAATCAATTCCTACGAGGAGATATGTCCATTATAAAATCCCTTAAAATTTTAACGAGACACACACAAAGATTCGGCCCTAGACCCTATGTAGAAAATTTTTTTTCAAAAATTTTTGAAAAAAAATTTTCTTGTGGATATTGATCAGTTCATAGCCATAAAACATTTGCGACACTTCTTACAATCCGTTTTGGGTGTATTAAAGAGTATCCCTAATTTTTTTGAAAAAACAGTTCTACCCTGATTTTCAGGGTCAAACTTAAGTTCTCACGCTTCACAAATGCGCGCAATCGATTTTTCGCCTAGAAATTATCTTAAAAAGTCGGTTTTTAGAAGAAAATCGGAAATTTTTTTCGATTTTTCGAGAATAGGCCATAAATGTTGCGCCCCTTTTAAGTTATTTTAGTACAGGGTGGCCGATAAAAAAGTGGCTTTTTGCGATTTTTTGGGACCCAGTTCATACGGTTTTTCTTCATAACAGAAAGTTTTTCACAAAAAGTGATGTTCTACAAAGTTGATCTCAGGAACAACTTTGTAGAACATCACTTTTTGTGAAAAACTTTCTGTTATGAAGAAAATCCTTATGAACCGGAACCCAAAAAATCACAAAAAGCCACTTTTTATTGGGCCACTCTGTATTAATCTTTGGTTTTTTGTTACTTAAATTTTTTTTTGCTTGAATAAAGTTCAAAAAGTAATTTGACAAAATTTATTCTTATGGAACAAAAAATTCACATAGACTTTTTTCGTTATCGTTTTAATTTTTCGCATGAGCACAATGTTTGCTTTAAAAATATTACTTTTATTCTTTTTGCTATCTTAATTGGGATAAAAAAATATGTTTGATAAAATAGTAGGCAAAGTGAACCTCCCCTAAGGGGCCATTCACATATTACGTAATCAAGTTAGAGGGGGGTAGCCGAAATGATTATGGGGGGGGGGAGGGAGGTCGGGTCGTAATTATGTAATCATCGTGTCGTTTTTTAAAACTGAATGGCACCAGAAATCCGTTTTGGACAAAAAAATTTTCAGCATAAGACAAAAGTGTATATTGTATACGATCCAATCAGTCATTTTGATCGTAACGCATGTTTTCGTGTTAATATACAGAATTTTCAAAGAAATTCGAGTCTTAAAGTTGTGGCCTTATTTCAAATGTTGATATTTGGTTACAGAAGTCGATTTTTGACAAAATTTTCGACTTTCTTAGAGTTTTTCTAAGCGGGGAATCGATTGCGCACATTCTCGTCGCATGAAAATGCTTCTCTGACCCTGATTCAGGGAATGCAAAATTTTGAGACATTTTAGGGGTATGCCTCTCGTAGGATAACTGGTCAAAATCAAAAAATTCCTTCAGATTCATGTTCTCCATATCAAAAAACCCACTGAATACAAAATTTCAGCCAATTTGGAGAACTTTTTGAAAATTTGATTTTTTACCTCAAGGAGTCTAAAAAATCGAATTTTAAAAAGTTCTCCAAGCTGAAAATTTATATTCAGGGGGGGGGGTTTGGACATGGAGAACATGAATCTGAAAAAATTTTTTATTTTGACCGCTGGAAGTTATCCCTAGGAGAGGCATATCCCTAAAATGGCTCAAAATTTTGCTTTCCCTGAAGCGCGTTCCCGAAGCGTGAAACGCTTCCTTGATCCTAATTCAGGAAAAGTTGTGGGTGTATTGACGCGAAAATGAACTAAAATTCGAATTTTCGCCTGAAAACAGACTATCTAAAGGTTTTCCTAGGCGCGGAATCGATTGTGCGCATTGAAAAAATTTCTATGGCAATTTTCGTTATGAAATCATTTTAAGGAGATACCTCTCATAGGGTTAACTTATAGTGGTTATAATAAAAAATTTCCTTCAGATTCGAGTTCTTCATGTCGAAAAACCTACGAATACAAAAAGTCAGACGATTTGGAAAAATTTTGAAAATTTGAATTTTTTACCCCTTGGTCCTCTCAAACTTTTTTCGAACCGTCATTTTTGTATTCGGGGTTTCTTGACATGAGGAACTCGAATCTGAAGGAAATTTTTGATTATGGTCATCATAAGTTATCCCTATATCCCCCTTAAAAGGATTTCATAACGAAAATAATTTAAATCAGTGTCATAGAAATTTTTTATCTGCCTTGATAATATGCGCAATCGATTTAGCGCCTAGGAAAACCCCTAAATAGACGGTTTTGCGGTGAAAATTCTAATTTTAGTTCATTTTCACTTCATACACCCACGACTTTCCCTGAATCAGGGTCAAGGACGCTTTTTTACTCTTCGGGAATACACATAATCGATTTCCTGCATAAAATTACCCCTATAAGTTTTCAAAAATTTTCGGGTCCAAAAATCATGATAAACTTCCGCGAACTTTTGGAACAACCCACTAGGAGTAGGCGAAATTGAGTTAAAACAAAGAATGGCATTCAAATTTGTGTCTTCGATGTGCTTTAGATCCATTTTTACACTAAAAGTTCGTTTTTTATAGTCTTATTTTTTAAAGATTAAGTCTCCATCTATGGTCCTGTGATTTTCGTGTTCTCATATTTACTTTAAGATGAAATTCGATGAATTGCACTTAATCAATTCACCCCCACTATAAAAGAGATTTATAAAGATCTTTTTTCATTCTTAAAAAACGCTCGTATTGGCCAAGAAGCTTTTATTATAAGAGGAATGACTAAGAAGAATGGCTTTTTCGTACCATTAGCTATAGAAGAAAATTTCGATGATAGAATTAGCTTTCCTAAGAAGAGAAACACTCTTGGTTTGTTGTTAAAATTAACAGGTTTATATTTTGGAGAAAAGAAGAATGGTAGATTTTGGTACTATTCTGGGATGCTTTTCTCGTTGATTATATGCTCTTTATGTAGGTTATAAAAAAACAACTTTAATGGGGTAACAATCAGAGCCCATTCTCTGAAAAAAATTTTTTATAAAAATACATTCATAGGGATAATTTTATGCAAGAAATCGATTCCACACATTTCAGAAGTATGAAAACTCTTCCTTGACCCTGATTTAGGAAAGAAATCGGTGTATTGAAGCGAAATCAAACATTTTTGGATTTTTATGAGAAAACCATAGATTCTTAAGTTTTTCTAGGCAGAGAGTCGATTGCACGCACTCTCAAACCGTGAAAGCGCTTCTTTGACCATGTTTCGGACTGTAAATGCTTCTAGCGATTTTATTCAAAATTCAATAAACCGATCCCTTCCCTGAATCACGGTCAAGGAAGCGTTTTCACGGTTCGAGAGTGCACGCAATCGATTCCCCGTCTAGAAAAACCTAAGAATCGACGGTTTTCTCATAAAAATCCAAAAATGTTTGATTTTCGCTTCAATACACCCACACCATTCCCTGAATCAGAGTTAAGAAAGCGTTTTCATGCTTTGGGAATGCGCAGAATCGATTTCTTATATAAAATTATCCCTAAGAATGTATTTTTTACAAAAATTTTCAAAAAAATTTTTTTCGGAGAACGGGCTCTGATTGTTACCCCCCTTTAAAAAATTTATATTTTCAGCAATATACCAGACTAGTTTTTTGGCATACGCTCTTATTACTAGAGCTCATGATCAAAAAACTCCCATATACATTTATATTTTTAGTTGGCAAGTACAAGCATCTCTATCCATAGTAAATCTTAATTTACGATCTTTTTAAGGAGATAAGAATTAGGGGCTAATCTCTGAAAAAAAACTTTTTTGCCAAAATAGTCTATATAGGGGTAAAATTATGCGAAAAATCGATTGCGCGCGTTCTCGAAGCGTGAAAACGCTTTACTGACCATGATTCAGGGAAATTAGTACATGTTTAATTTTTGCTTCAATACACACTCTTATTTTCCTGAATCTGGGTCAAGAAAGCATTTTCAAAATTCTAAAATGCGCGCAATCGATTTTCCGCATGAAATTACCTCTAGAAATATGATTTTGAGGGAGAAATTTCAAAATTTTTCAATTTTCGCTTCAATACACACATCTATTTCTCTGAATCAGAGTCAAGAAAGCATTTTTACGCTTCGGGAATGTGCGCAATCGATTTTTTGAATGATTTTACCCCTATATAGGCTGTTTTGGTAAAAAAATTTTCAAAGATTAGTCCCTAATTTTTACCTTTTAATATTTTTTGGAAAATTTAAGGTCTTCCTACTTTATTGGCAATTCAAAGGCCATCTTTCGACTCTATTTTCCATGATAAAATGGCCATCGAAAGATCCGAGATACAAACAAACTCGCTCTTCTATCAAAAAAGTCCTATTATTTATGATATTAGCTTTTTCTGTTATTGCCATCAATTTTATTGTTTTAATCTATGCGCTGATTACGAGAAATGAGAAATGGTTTGTGTTGGATTTAGCACTGTTTGATGTAAAATATTTATTTTTCTATAAATTTTTAAATTATATTTTTCAGAATGTTTATTTGGCTCACGATCTCAAATATTTAGTTTTTTTCGTTGTGCTTTTTAACGCTATTACTTGGACCGTCGTGTTGGTTTTTTATATTATAGTCTGCTATATTCTACATGGAGAATTTGTGGTATTCAATGAAGAATTGAAGGAAGTAAAATTTTTTCTTGTTTTATTGCTAGATTAAAAAACTGAAAAGTAGATGCTTTTTACCGCAATGCGAAAAATCGCTATATCATCAATATTTCTAAAGATACCGTAAAACTTCTAATAGAACCCCATGTAAACGTAAAAATTCTCCTAAAAATCGAGTTTAAATCGGATTTCTTCGAGCGAGCACTTTTTGGATAGCCCTGAGGATAGGGAATATGCTATATA
>JAQGBS010001163.1:0-16825 GCA_034698545.1 Acrobeloides obliquus | reverse complement strand
AGATTTTTCTAAAATTTTCTTGATTTTCTAGATTTTTTTAAAACTTACCATAAAATGCGATTTCGTCTTCTTTTTAACAGATTTTGACAAGTTCTTGGGCTTTTTCACAACCATAGGGTTAATTTTCCACATTATTCCTATTAAAGGAATCCATGAGACACATATCGCTATCACAATATAGCCAGCATAAAAATTCAATGGACAACTTGCGGTACCCAACCATGAGACGCTATAAGCGTCATTCGTTACAGAAATATTAATGCCAAAACGTGTTGCTTGGTTCGCCATAAAGTCGTACATTATTTGACAGTTTTGCAAAATAATCTAAATACAATGATTTTTATAGAAAATATTTTTTTATTTACAAAAAATGTCGCAAAACTTCCAGCAATACTTATTAATACAAAAATTATAGCATTCGAGAAAGAAAATATAGATTTTGTCGCCAATATCGTATTATAAAGCAAGAGAAATGTGAAAAAGACAACTCTTGTATACCATAAGGCTATATAGGCCTTGTAGATAATGTTGTTGTAATTTGTATTATCGAAAAATTGCATAGGCCCTTGAAGAAGGATGAAAAAAATATTATCGGTGGAAATGAGTCTAAAATATTGTAATAAAGGCTAAGGTTAAGGTAATCTTAAAATCGATACAATCATATGAAAAAATTATATATTCGTAAAGATCATGAAAAATTGAGCATTTTTATTTTTTACGGCATCATTTGAATCGTTTTCCCCATCGAGATAAATGCATTTGAAAATATGAATTCGTGTACATTTTTTCGTTGTAATAATCAAACTTTTTTGAATTTTTTGCGGGAAAATCGTGAAAAAATAGCATCAATCGACAGAGAATTTTATGTTGAACAACTTTGCTAATTTAAATTTGCGTAAAAAATTATTTTCTTGATCAAAAATGCAAAATAAGTTTCAATTTTTGTGTATTGAAACGAAAACCTTGCATGAATTGAAACTTATTTTGCATTTTTGATCGGAGAAAATAATTTTTTACGCAAACTTAAATTAGCAAAGTTGTTCAACATAAAAGTCTCTGCCGATTGATGCTATTTTTTCACGATTTTTCCGCAAAAAATTCAAAAAAGTTTGATTACAACGAAAACATGTACACGAATTCAAATGTTCAAATACATTTATCTCAATGGGGAAAACGGTTCAGATGATGCCGTAAAAACAAAAAATGCTCAATTTTTCATGATCTTTCCGAATATCATTTTTCATAGAATTGTAACTAAATGGTCTGGTCCTTTAACGGTAAAATATGCAATTTTCGATCATGTTAGCAAACTTTTAATTAAATTTTCTCAAAAAGGATATCTCCGATTTTCACAAAAATTGGAATACTATTGTTTTTCGATGCGTTTTACAAGATAGCATTGTTATTTTTTGAAAATTCCACAAGGAAAAAATTCAGGTTTTCTCTTCAATATACAGACTTATTCAAAAATCATGAAAATATTTTTAAGATAAAGTCGGTCAAGTGATTAACAACTTGCAAAAAATCGCATATGAAAATCTTTTTCCTATGCCGAGATATCGAATTTTATTTCATTGTATATTCATCTGGATCAACCTGTAGAAAATCTCAAAATCATTAAAAATTACCTGGGTTGAAGAATCAACATAATAACAGCCGAAATGATTTCTAACAAACTAAAGAAATGAATAAAAACTCCAAAATTTCTATTGCTCTTGGTTGTCGCCCTCCAAATACATATCAATAGCACCAAATTCACAATAATCGACAATATACCAAAAAGAAGTAACAAAATTTCATATAGAACATTAAATGCTTGGATTGAATTCATTTTCAACACCTTCTTAAATAACAAGTCGTACTGACCTTTCACAACAGTTTAAGCAGAACTTATATACCAAAGACTTATAAAAAACACCAATGTTCATAAAAAAGACCCAATTATAAGCCTAGTAATTGCTATACGATTCTATAATGAATCATTTGAGGATTAAATGTAAGCTTTAAAAGTTTATAGACTCTAGAAAAACAATTTTGTTTCTAGAAAAAATAATTAAAAATCATACGATATGCCTAATTACGGATTGTTTTCATCCAAAATTTTGAATTTTAAAGTAGCATGCCAAATTTAGACTCTTCACTTTTAGTTTTGAAAAATATTATTTGCAGAAGAAGCATACTTAAAAATGAGGTTACCGGCTCGAAAAAAGTCCGAAATTAATTTGCTTATTTGTTAAAAAATGTTTATAAATAGAGCATCATTAAGGTTTTACGAAGAAACTAGCCACAAAAACCACCCTGAAAGACGGTTTTTGAGCTTTAAAATTCATTTATTCACTTCAGTCATCATTTATTTTCTTTCGTCAACAAAATTCATTTATTTTGAACATTATTAAAATTAGATTTTAAAATACAGCTTGATGAAAAAATTGTAATTATCAAAATTATCATTTATCTTTAAAGGGGGGTATTTTTCTCTGGCCATGGTAGGTCGGAAAAATTTTAAACTTTTCTAGACAAATTGATAGATTTCGAGCTGCTGATCAACTTTTTCAAATACAACACGGGTAAAAAACAAGATCCTGGCGAGCTACAAAGCAAAAAATTTTTGTTTTTAGAGAAGATCATTTCATATAGCAAATCTTGAAAACCTTTGATTAATATGATATGAGTGGCTCAGTGGAATGTTGCTCGCCTCGTGCGTTATTGGGCCAAGGTTCGATCTCGGCTGGATCAGAGTATTTTTTGCCTCTTCTTCTCTAAAAATAAAATTTTTTTTGCTCTGTAGCTCGCCAGGATGTTGTTTTTTACCCATGGTGTATTTGAAAAAGTTGATCAGCAGCTCGAAATCTATCGATTTGTCTAGAAAAGTTTAAAAAAATTTTTCCGACCTACCATGGCCAGAGAAAAATACCCCCCCCCCTTTAAAAAATTTTTATTGTCGACTTTATCTACCTTCTTCTCCCATTCCTCTTCCTCCTACTCATCAACTTCTCTCCTATCCCCCTACTCACCTCCCTCTCATCCCATCCCCTCCACCCATAAGTCCTTCTCATACCATTCCTCTTCCCCCTACTCATCAATTCCTTTTCTCACATTCCCCTTCCTTCTACCAATCATTTTTCCTCCCCTTCCTCTTACCAATTAACTCCTCTCCTACCAGCTCGGCATTACAAAGAGCCACTTTTCTAGTCGAAAAGAAATTTTTGAATGATATGACCTTTTAAGCTAATTAAGCGTTAACCGGCATCTCTATAAGATAAAATTCATAAAAAAATATCACATTGATTTTTAAATATTTTATGATAAATTCAATTTAAAAAATATTAATTTTTTACGCAGAAACATTTATTAAAACATAAAAATGAATAAAAGAAAAAATTGAGTGCTTTGTTAATACGGAACTGAAATGCTTAACAGCCATTATAAAAAACATTTCTATGGAATATCTTCAGTATAGTTTTGTATAAATTTCATCATATAATCTCTGGTTTTATTCAAATCTTGAAACTTTATAGCAAGTTTAGTTTTAGCTAAATCTCTTATATGAGCTCTAGCTTCAGAATCTTTTATAAGACATTGATTTACAAATTCTTTCATTTCTTCGCTGTAGTCATCATCATCAGACATAATTGGAGCCGGTCCATCACAAACTTCATCGATAAAGTCTTTTTCTAATATCGACACATACGGAAATTTAAAGAATGCAATTTCCATCATAGTGATACCCAAACTCCATACGTCAGATTTGACTTTATACTTTAAAACTAGCCCGCCATCCAAAACTTCGGGTGAACAATACAGTTTTGTACCACTTTTAACGCTAATACCAACCGAATTTTCTAAAAATGTCACCAGACCCAAATCACTTAATTTAACATTTCCTTTAAAATCCATTAAGATATTCTTTGGCTTGATGTCTCGGTGCATAACTTCCAGTTGACTTTTTAAATGTAGAAGGGCGTTGAGAACACTAACGCCAATTATAGCAAGAGCGGTTTCATCAAAATGCGCATTTGGATCTAAACAAGACCTTTTAAGGTTGCTTTAATGGGATACCCTCTAGTGACGTAGTCAGATGGGTCCTCATGAAGGGACACACATATATGGTCGATCTTCCAACCCATAAGGATCCTCTCTTATGATTTATGATTAGTTTGACTTTTCTGGCTACATGAAGAGGACACCGGCTCCTTGGCTCCCTATGGCTACGTCACTGCCCTCTTCTATTTACTTTGAATATTGAATAGAAGGATGGCAGATACAGTGACGTAACCCTGAGTGCGCGTGTGTAGGGGAGAAGGTGTCTCTCCATGGAATCGCAAAAGTCAAGCATTCATAGTGTATCCTTCCCTTTTTCCATGAGGACTTGTTGGACTATGTCATTGCGCAGCAGAGAATGAGTTAATTCAATAAAATCTTACTTTTAGATTTTTCGACTTGTCCTACAGTTCTATAAAATTCACTCGCATTAAAATTCAATAATTCCATGCAAAATAAGATTTTTTCCTCCGTAAATAACATTCCATAATATTTGGGGATATATTCCGACTCAGCTTTTCGTAGTGCAATAATTTCTCGAACTAGCAATTCATAGACACGATTGCGTAGATAAATGGCTTTAGCTTCGTCTGAGTTCGGATCAAAAATGATTTTTTGATACTTTATAGCCATTAGTTGACCACTTGATAGGTGTTTAGCTTTATAAACTTCACCAAAAGACCCTTCACCCAGTTGTAAAATCTTTTCAAAATCATTTTCTGTGCACGGAATCGGCGAGGAATTGGATGAAAATTGTAAATAACCTGGGGGTAAATTTAACTCATCGAGTTTAGCATAAACCTTAAAAAAGATGAATTTGATCAAATTTTGCTTACTATTTCTTTAAATTCATTTAATTCTTGAGCCATTATTGATTAGTTTAAAAGGAAAAATGGTAAAATTTATGAGAGGTAACTGATAAAATATTTGAAGCTACATCGGCTCTTATGCACCAAAGAATGTGGTCTAAAATCGATGTATATAAATGATCATATGATTCATACTTTTGAAATATATGATGATTAAAAAATGGCAAGTTTCGTGATTTTTCATGAATTTTGTACCGAAAGTTTTCTCTCTCTAAAATTTCTAAAAACGACCTATATATGGGTAATTTTATGCGGGAAATCCATTACTCGTATTCCCAAAGCTTGAAAACGCTTACCAGACCATGACTCAGGATAAATTGGTATTTTTAGCTTCAATACACACATTTACTATCCAGAATCAAAACTTGGGAAGCATTTTCAAGTTTCAGGAATGCGCACAGTCGATTTTCCACATAAAATTACCAATGGTCATTTTTAGGAATTTTAGAGGAAAAATTTCCTGTTCAAAATCATGGAAAATCACAACAATTGTCATTTTTTATAATCACTATATAATACAATCATCATTTTAAAATTGATATTTGCATACATAATATTGATTAGACTCACATGAAAAACCGGTGTTCCAATAATCCCGACCATACCATTGGGGTTTTTCTATGCGAGGAATTGTTTGCGCATTCCCGAAGTCTGAAAAAGCTTCTCTGACCCCGATTTAGGAAAGGAGTTGGTGTATTGAAGCGAAAATCTACACCCCCTATGAGGGCTAGATCTGAAGTTTTGGTGTCTAGTGGGTTTCTTTGTCAAAAAATCTGAGCGACTTGAGTCGCTCCGAGTTCAATCTACCGATTATAGACACCTTTTTCAGGGGTACCTCATTTTGACTAGTACCCCTGAGGAAGGTGCCTATAAACGGCCAGATGGAACTATGAACGACTCAAATCGCTCAGATTCGTGTTTTTTGACAAAGAAAAGTCCCTAGACACCGAAACTACAAGACTAGCCCTTGGTTATGGCGGTTTCCAATTTTCGCTTCAATGCAGATTCATTATTTTTTCATTTTATGCCAAACATTTTGTTTTTTTCTCAGAAAATTTTCATTTTCGAAAATTTATTTTTCCATTTTCCCATTTGCTACCTATTTTTTAAATGTTCGTTATTAGATAAATTTAAAATCCTTTATTTATAATATACAAATTTTATGATTTGTATTTTAGAATTTTTCTTCTTTCTTGTTACAATGCTAAATAAGTACTCGCGATAATCTTTGATATAGTATATCACTATGACCGGAGATATTACGCATGAAAGAAGTGGTGATAAAAATATAACAAGATCAATAATTAACGGTATAATTCCATAATTCGTAACAGTTTCATAGAAAAGGTAGACACAAACCGAAGGCACATGAAGAAGGGACTTGGTTATGGACAATAAAAGTGCCATCTAAAATTTTTTTAGATCTCTTCTCATAATATGATCTTTAAAAAATTTGGTACTATAAACTTAAAATCCTTTATTTAAAAAATAAAGGATTTTAAATTTATAGTTCGAATTAACGATTGCAAATGAAAAGGTTCTGAAGTCGGAAAATTTTTTTCAAAACAAGCATTTTACAGGGTGATGCTAAAATAACGTTACACTGGTTTTTTTGCATTTTAACATCTTTTTATTGACAAATTTTTATTTAAAATTTTATTTTTATAGTAAAATGAAAAAAGATTTACGCCCCGCTATAATTCGTGCGCATGAACAAAAAAAATTTATCACTTTAAAATTGACAAAAAACAAGTATAACGTTATTTTAGCGTCACCCTGTAGGAGTATTTTTATGCGAGAAATCGATTGCACGCATTCCCGAAGAGGAAAAACGAATACTTTTTTGTGAAAATGAGCCTTTTATGCTGTAATCAGGCAAAAACAGCTTCCACGCTTTGTCGATGCGCGCCATAAAAATTGAACAAATCATAAAAATCACATGCTTATGAAGTATAAAAGGCTCATTTTTTACGAAAAGTATTAGTTTTCACGCTTCGAGAATGCGCGTAATCGATTTCTTGCATAAAAATACCTCTAAAATGCTTGATTTTGAAAAAATTTCAGACTTCAGAACCCTGTCATTTGCGGTCGTTAATCCGAAGTAGTACCAAAAATTTTAAAGTCTCTGAGTAGGAAGAAATCAGTGATGTTAAAAATCTTTGACTGCATAAATTTATAAATTAATAGTTTCTTCTGACTCAGTCGGTTTAAATCATATTTTTCTTACTTTCACAAGGTCTTTCGATGAAATCTTTTCTTTTTTCGTCAAAAATAAAGCATTTGGAGAAGGAGATTCTATGGCTGGTTTCACTATCATAAGCAATATTACAAATAACGGAATCCATAAGCAGCCCATAAAAATGGCCGCATAGCCGGTGAGAAAAGTTAACGGACAATTCTCTTTGCTAAGCCAACCGACACGATAATTATTATTATTAAACATATAATCAATATTGTGAATAGCTGCCTCATATTCCACGGTTTGTATGAAAACTTGGCATTTGTAAAATATTACCTATAATTAAAATTTTGAAAAACTGCCTACTTTGATCAAAGGAAATGAGAGAATTTTCGAGAAGTTTTGGGATCCCCAAAAGGTAGCCAATTTTTGAAAGCTATCAAATAGTAAAAACTGTAGATCGATTTATAATTACGCTGATGCTTAAAATTACTGATACTCAATTTGAGGGGTAAGGGTATTGTAGCTATAGGAGAGGGCCTATGGTACTCGAACTCTCCCCATGAACCTCAAAATGCCGAAAAACGGTACTACTGAGCATTTACTGCCGCAAATGACAGGGCTATTTTTCGAAAAAAAACTTTTTTTTCATTAATTTTCTAAAAAACCCTATATGGGTTTCAATGCGAGGAATACAAAAAACGTACTCCAGATGTCTGAAAATTTTTGCTTGACCTTATATCGACTAGCACCCTCAAAAGAGGGGTTTTTATGTCAAATTGATGCAACTTGGCCTGAATTTTGTAATCGGTGTTTTCGGCTATAGCAAATCGATTGGCGATGGTTTTGTGAGCCAATAATTTTATTTTTGGTTATGTTCAGCTTATCCCTTAGCATAATATGGTAGGGGAGTCTCCCAGAGCATTACTAGGAGGAGCAAGCTTCACCCCTATGGCACTACAGAGAACCGTTGAGATAAGAAGATTAATAATGGCAAATCATAGGTTAACTGGACGGCGACTTTACTCCAAAAATTGTAGAAAATTTCGTTCGTTAGTCCAAACGTTTGCGCCAGTTGAATTAGGCAATATAAAGATCGTATTACTTGTCGTGAATGCAATACTTTTGACGGGTATGTGTGTACCCCTTTCTGAGCCCAGGTGCTAGTCGATATAAGTCAAGAAAAAATTTTCAGACATCGGGAGTGCGTTTTTTGGATTTCTAACAAACCCCATATAGGGTTTTATCAAACAATCCCATATAGGGTTTTTTAGAAAATTTCATGAAAAAAATTTTTTCGGAAAAATAGCCCTGGCATTTGCGGCAGCTAATAGTATCAAAAAACCATAAAGGTTTTATGATTTTGGTGGACCTAGACCGAATATAGGTGAGCCCTCCTTATGGGAACTCGTCTAACTACGTCACTATAGAGGTACCCCCTTATGCGGTTCGTCTTTCTATTTACTATTTAAACCTCATAGATATTTAAATTTCAAGGTCTTACAAAAATCACGGTAAAAGCAGTTATTAAAACTGCAACGCTAAAAACCATAGCTGTAGATAGAGAACACATGGTCGTTTTTACTTTAACTACGTTGTATATCCAATCTAGAGAGTAGAGAAATATTCGAGTATAAATTAGGGCTATGTAGGCATCGATGAATACCATATTTTCTATGCCAAGATTTAAATATCGAACTGGTCCTTGAAGAATGAAAAAATAGATATTTTCGAATGAGAAGAGTCTAAAAAGTTAAAACTAACTCAACTATCGTTCTGTTCTATAATAACAAAATCTAGACAAAGTCTAAAAAAATCTAGAAGTCTTTAAAAAAGGTTTTACCTGGGTTGTATAGCCATCACAAGGATGGTCGCACCTAATTCTACAAATATATAACAAAAGAAAAACATGGTCGTTTGTCGAAGATAAGGTATCGACACATTTATAATACATATCAAAAAACATATATTTAAAATAATCGCCAGAAAGCCTGTAGAGCTAATCATGATAGTATAAATCAGATTTGTATTATCATCCCCCTCTTTTATAGAATTTCGTACAAATAAATTCGAAATCATATTAGACATGTTCTCAAGATGATGTGAATCAAATTATTTCAGATTTTGAGACATAATAATAAAGGATATTTTTATGAACATAATCATCAAAAATGTTGAAATAAGAATTATACGCCCAATATTCTGATCATGATGATATGCTCAGATATATTGGGCGTATAATTGGTATCTTTAGGATATATGATTTTAAACCAATTTAAAATAACATCATGAACTCTAAAATTAATTAGCCCATGAAAAGCTACTTTTAGTCCTGTTACATGCTTCAATGCACTATAGAAGTTCAAAAACCGGAAAAGATAATATTAAAATCGTTATGTTTGATAATTGTTCGTTCTAGGATAAACAGTGTTGAGAACGCTTTTACAAAACATTAACTCTTACAAGATCTGTTCTAAGAAAATATGTTGATAGATAAAAATTTCGATATCATTCAACAGGGGTAGCATTGTTAGTTTTAGAGATAAGTATTCCTTTTAACTTTCACGCTATTTGGACGAAATTATTACGTCCATAGAAGACTTGTTCTTTTTGGGGAGATATCATGATTTTTTATTTTTTCAGTTCTCAAGAAAATAAGATCGAACTTATTTATGATTCTAATAAAATTCTAATGAAATTTTTAAGTAGAATATCATTTTTCGATGCGCTCTTGAAAATGGGGTTTTTAATTTTTTTAAATTTCTTCGGGATTCAAAACACAGATTTTCGCTTTAGTAACCAGACTAATTTGAATTCAAAAATAACCATTTTCAAATGACAATTTGTAAAAGTACGACTGCGCCGAACACGCTGAACGGGGCACCAAACGGGGCGCCGAACACGCCAAAGGGTCCAAATTAGGCTTAGGCCTAAGCCTAAGGTCTAAATGTGTTAATGGTGAGATTAACATCAAAATGGTGTTAATTGTTGACATTAAAGGGGGTGTAAAGTACGGTAGAGTGGAAAATTTTTTTGAATTCGAAAAAATCGATTTTTTTTTCTATGAGTTTTTTTGTACATTTCCCCTATTGTTTTAGGCTATTTTCTCATAGTGAAAGCTATTTTCACAAGTTTTCGATGCGATTTTTTTCATTATAGTGTTTTTGATAGTACAAATACAATTCTAAAACGAATTTGGGGTGGTTTTCTCACGAAACTTTCGAATTACGAAAATGGGTGACGAACCGGGTATGCAACTAATAAACAAATAAATTCAATACAAATCGTATTCTTATCATAAAGAGTACTTTTTTTTAATATTTTTTACAATATTATTTAACAATTTACATTCCAATCGTGCAGATTTTCCATTTGATGCTAAACATTTTGTTTTTTCCTCAGAAAAATTTTCATTTTCGAAAATTTATTTTACCATTTCCTTATTTGCTACCTATTTTTTAAATGTTCGTTATTAGATAAATTTAAAATCATTTATTTATAATGTACAAATTTTATGATTTGTATTTTAGAAATTTGCTTCTTTCTTGTTACAATGTTACATAAGTACTCACGATAATCTTTGATATAGTATATCGCTATGACTTGAGATATTACGCCTGAAAGAAGTGGCGATAAAAATACAACGAGATCGATAATTAACGGTAGAATTCCATAATTCTTAACAGTTTCATAGAAAAGGTAGACGCAAACTGAAGGCACAAGAAGAAGGGACCTGATTGTTGATATTAAAAGTGCCAGCTAAAATTTTTTTAGATCTCTTATTATAATTATAATCTTTAAAAAATTTGGTACTACTTCGGATTAACGACCGCAAATAATAGGGTTCTGAAGTCGGAAATTTTTTTTAAAATCAAGCATTTTAGGGGTATTTTTACGCGAGAAATTGATTGCACGCATTCCCAAAGCGTGAAAACGAATACTTTTTGTGAAAATGAGCTTTTTATACTGTAATCAGGCAAAAACAGCTTCCACGCTTTGTCGATGCGCGCCATAAAAATTGAACAAATCATAAAAATCACTTGCTTATGAAGTATAAAAGCCTCATTTTTACGAAAAGTATTCGTTTTCACGCTTTGGGAATGCGCTAATCGATTTCTCGCGTAAAAATATCCCTAAAATGCTTGAAAAAAATTTTCGACTTCAGAACCCTGTCATTTGCGGTCGTTAATTCGAAGTAGTACCAAATTTTTTAAGTCTCTGAGTAGTAAGAAACCAATAATGATAAAAAATCTTCGACAGCATAAATTTATAAATTAATGGTTTCTTCTGACTCAGCCGATTTAAAACATTTTTTACTTTCAAAAGGTCTTTCGATGAAGTCTTTTCTTTTTTTGTCAAAAATAAAGCATTTGGAGAAGGAGATTCTATGGCTGGTTTCACTATCATAAGCAATATTATAAATATCGGAATCCATAAGCAGCCCATAAAAATGGCCGCATAGCCGGTGAGAAAAGTTAACGGACAATTCTCTTTGCTAAGCCAACCGACACGATAATTATTATTATTAATCATATAATCAATATTGTGAATAGCTGCCTCATATTCCACAGTCTGTATGAAAACTTGGCATTTGTAAAATATTACCTATAATTAAAATTCTGAAAAACTGCCAACTTCGGTCAAAGGAAATGGGAGTATAGTAAATTTTCGAGAAGTTTTGGGATCTCCAAAAGGTCCCAATTTTTGAAAGCTATCAAATAGTAAAAACTACAGATCGGTTTATAGCTACGCTGATGCTTAAAACAACTGAGTACCCAATGTGAAGGGTAAGGGTAGAGTGGCGTAGCTATAGGGAAGGGTCTATGGTACCCGAGCCCTCTCCATGGAGCCCAAAATGTCGAAAAAACGGTACTAAGTATTAGTAGTACCGTTTTTCCCGCAAATGAGAGGGCTATTTTTCTAAAAAATATTTTCATAAAATTTTCTAAAAAACCTTTTTTTAAATTTAAACGACAAACCGAGTCTATACTTTTATTTTCCTACTTGTTACGCAACTTTTAAGCCTAAAATTATAAAAAATAACAATGACGTTCAAGCTGTGCACTCCTTAGAAGTTTGCAAAACGATGTGTTTTTTGGAATCATTTTTCTCTACCAAAATTAACTCTAATTCAAAAATTTTCTGACTACGCTTGTAGAGAAAATCAGAGGAACGTTTTAAAAAAAAGAATTATCAAAATTCATAACATTTTCTCTGTGATATAGCACTTTTTTGAAGGTATACTTTTGGCATTAATAATAGTGCATAAATTTAAGGGCACACTCTTGGCAATATTTTTTAGTACTTAAAACTGTTTTTCCAGCTATAATTAATTGTTTTTAGTTGATTTTGTGCATATTGCCATTTTTTGCACAAATTTATGCGCCGTGTTACTGTTTAAACCTCATAGATATTCAAATTTCAAGGTCTTACAAAAGTCACGGTAAAAGTAGTTATTAAAACTGCAACGCTAAAAACCATAGCTGTAGATAGAGAACACATTGTCGTTTTTACTTTAACCAAGCCGTATATCCATTCTAGAGAGTAGAGGAATATTCGAGTATAAATTAGGGCTATGTAGGCATCGATGAATACCATATTTTCTATGCCAAGATTTAAATACCGAACTGGTCCTTGAAATATGAAAAAATAGATATTTTCGAATGAGAAGAGTCTAAAAAATTAAAACTAACTCAACTATTGTTTTGTTCTATAATAACAAACGCTAGGGAAAGTCTAGATAAAATCTAGAAAATTAAAAAAAATTTGGAGCTACTAAAAAATAAATTGAATGATTACAAATCTAAGGAATTTTGGAGCTACTACGCCTGGGGGGCGCAATTAACAGGAATAAAAATGTCAAAAATTTTTTAACAAGTGACCCCTTATGAGTAATTTTATGCGGGGAATCAATTGCGCGCACTCCCGAACCTTAAAATGCTTCTTTGACCCTGATTCAGGGAAGGAATTAGTGTATTGAAGCGAAAATCAAACATTTTAGGATTTTTATGAGAAAACCGTCGATTCTTAGGTTTTTCTAGGCAGAGAATCGGGCGACTCTACATCTCGCCCAAAATCAGCTCGGCCAAACGACATCTCGGCCAAATGACATCTCGCTCAAACTACAACTCGGCCAAAATACATCTCGCCCAAAATCAGCTCGGCCACATGACATCTCGCCCAAAATACAACTCGGCCGAATGACATCTCGCCCATACTACAACTTGGCCAAAATATTCCTCTCATCGAGTAGAGTCGATTGGTATAAGCGAGAAGTATTTTGGCCAAGTTGTAGTTTGGACGAGTTGTGTTTTGGTCGAGTTGTAGTTTGAGTGAGATGGCGTTTGGCCGAGTTGTAGTTTGGGCGAGATGTCGTTGGGTCGAGCTGATTTTGGGCGAGATGTAGAGTTGCCGGGGAATCGATTACACGCACTCCCGAAGCATGAAAACGCTTCTTTGATCCTGATTCAGGGAAAGAATCGGTGTATTGAAGCGAAAATCAAACATTTTCGGATTTTTATGAGAAAATCGTCAATTCTTAGGTTTTTCTATGCGAGAAATCGATTGCGCGCACTCTCGAACCTTGAAAACGCTTACCTGGGTTGTATAACCACCACAAGGATGGTCGCACCTAATTCTACAAATATACAACAAAATAAAAACATGGTAGTTTGTCGAAAATTAGGTATCGACACATTTATAATACATATCAAGAAACATATATTTGACATAATTGCCAGAAAACCTGTAGAGCTAATCATGATAGTATAAATCAGATTTGTATTATCATTCCCCTCTTTTATAGAATTTCGAACAAATAAATTCGAAGTCATATTAGACATGTTCTCAAGATGTTAATAAAATTATTCCAGATTAATAATATACAGGGTGTTTCAGATGCAATGTACCTATTTTATTTTGACATAGCTTTTTTCTGGAAAAGTATTTTGAATTTCCGAGTTTTGGAAAATAACGAGCTAACCTGTCCATTTTATGCATGTTTCTTTTTTTTGAAAACCTTGACTTTGGGCATTGAAACGAAAATTTGCTATTTTGCCCTGAAGGGATTTTTAACAAATTCTTGTGCCAATCGATTCAGCGACCTCAAAAACGGTAGTGTACCAATTTTTGTGAAAAACATATTCTTGGTTTTCGAGTAAAAAAACTTTATTGAGGGGCTGGGGTTCGAACCAGCAACGTTCGGGTTCATGCACATTGTAGTGTATGCAAGCTTACACGCACAAGTCTGAACGTCGCTAGTTCGAACCCCAGCCCCTCAATAAAGTTTTTTTACTCGAAAACCAAGAATATATTTTCACGAAAATATGTACACTACCGTTTTTGAGGTCACTGAATCGATTTGCGCAAGAATTTTTAAAAAATTCCTTCAGGACAAAATAGCAAATTTTCGTTTCAATGCCTAAAGTCAAGGTTTTCAAAAAAAAGAAACATGCATAAAATGGACAAATTAGCTCGTTATTTTCCAAAAGTCGACAATTCAAAATCATTTTCCAGAAAAAAGCTATGTCAAAATAAAATAGGTACATTTCATCTAAAACATCCTGTAGGATATTTTTATGAGCATAATCATCAAAAATGTTGAAATACCAATTATACGCTCAATATTCTGATCATGGTGATATGATCAGATATATTGGTATATAATTGACATCTTTAGGATATATGATTTTAAAAAAGTTTAAAATGACATATTATTTTTAACTCTAAAATTAATTAGTACATGAAAAGCTACAGTGAGTCCTGTTATACGCTTCAATACACTATAAATGTTCAAAAACCGGAAAAGATTATATTAAAATCGTTATTTTTGATAATTGTTCGTTCTAGGATAAACACCATAGAACAAACACCTTTTACGAAACGCAAGATTCCATCTTATAAGATCTGTTCTAAGAAAATATGTTGATAGATAAAAATTTCGATATCAACCAACAGGGGTAGCATTGTTCGTTTTGAAGATAAATATTCCTTTTAACTTTCACTCATTTGGAAGAAATTATTCCATCCGCAGAAGACTTGTTCATTTTGTAAATACATATCCTTTTAAAGAGCCATGGCAACAAAAAGTGCTCATTTTCTTTTCGCAAGATAAAAGTTCATAATTTTTTAGCAGCTTTTCTCAAAATCATGATATCTTTTGTTAATAAATTTGAAATTCAACCACAAAAATATCAAGAAATTAGCCATTTTAGTAAAAAAAGTGATTTTTTTATTCAAATAATTGGGAGAATCTAAAATAGAATCAAAAGACGATTGTTGGAAGTCAAAATCGGTCTCAAAATCCATTTTTTTCAAAAAGTTACTAAAAACAAAGTCAATTTTGGAAATTGTAGTACATGTTTATCAAAAAAAGCTTTACTTCACGATAATTTTCGCTGTTTCGGCTACAACATACAAAAAATTATTGAAAAATAATTTAGTTGTAAAAATTGATCTTTATTTGAAGTTTGCATACAAAATTTGAAAATTTTGTTTGCCTGATTTTCGTGCTAATGTACAAATTAATTCAAATTGAATTTTTTCAAGTTTTCAATTTGTTAGGAGACACAACTGGAGCGGACGACGAATATAGATTTTCTCTAGACGCTTCTTATAACCTTTTGGCTCCCCCAATTGGTACATATGTAAATTTCATTCAAACAGTCATAACTACACATAGGAAAGGTTTTATGTCTAGGTTTAGGTACCATTGGAAAGCTGGTGACTTGCGCTACAAAATGATATATTGACCACAAGAAAATTTTCATTTAAATAAAAAGTTATACTCAAATCTTTGTCATAGATTCCCAACTAGACTCACACAATGGACTTTTTGGACATGTTACGGTGAGTTTTGTCAACGACAGTTATTGTAAAAAATGAAGCGTGCTCAGTTTTCGTTTGGTATATAGATTATGGTATGTTGAAAAATATTCAAAAATAAAAAAGTTATTAGCTCTTCAATATATAAAAAATCGCGCGTCCTGAAACTGCATAGTTATCTATGATCTTCTAAAGTTTAAGATTTAGTCTTCTTCATAACACACAAAAATGTCCTCGTCTTTTCTTCTGATTTTTGCATATTATTGTTCCTCTCAATTCCCTTTATCAAATTAAATTTGGTTCGAGTCAATAGCTTATAAAATAAAAATATTTTTCTAATCAAGAAGCGGTTAGTCTACCCCGTAAGGTCAATTCTCAATATTTGGACTGTCATAACTTTTTAAAAATAAAAAATTTTCACTCAATACTCTTTGTAATAGCTTCATCTCACTTTAAACTAATTATTTTGTCTTGATTTCAACATCCGAACAGTCTTTGAAACTTGTAAAAATCATCAAATGTTATAAAGTCTATTTTCAACTCGAAGACGGTGAATTCATCTGAAAAAATCCATGGGAGTCAACATTTTTTCGCCAAAATAATTGCTTATTTATGACTAAATAAGGTTGAAGAAATCATTTCTACTTGTTTTTGAGCAAATTTTTGAGGTAAGTATAAGTATCAATTTATTTTGCAAAATATTAAATTAAAAAATTGGAAAAATTATTTTTTATTGAGTTCAAATCCTATTCATCACTATATATGCAAGTACAGTTAAAATCAATAGGATATTCACGGATGTTATTCGTGTAGGATTAGGGCATGTATTCGATGTAGTAGAGCCTCCGAGTGATTCGGTTACGATAAAGAATTGACTATAACCAGGCAAAGTTATAGGTAGATTCGTAATATT
>JAQGBS010001162.1:0-16836 GCA_034698545.1 Acrobeloides obliquus | reverse complement strand
CTCACGGAGATACAGAAGACGTTCACGACAGCCAATACACCTTTGTTCTCCCATCGGTAGGCAAATGCCTAAAAGTAGTAATATGAAAATATTCGTTGTGATAATTAAAGGTACAGTAGTGAACGCCATTGCAGCCAAGAACTAGATAAACCTTGCAAAATCGCCAAAAATTGAAATTAAATCGAAAAGAAAATTTTTTTCAGAAATTGAAAAATCTTTCAAATTCGTCGAGATATCTGAACATAGACTATACAATGAAAAAAATGCAATTTTATGTAATTTCACAAATTCGCCAAAAATCGAAATTAAATCGGATTTCTTTGATCGAGCTCATTCTAGATAGCTGAAAGTCTGACGAAAATAAATCTTTTTTAATTATTGAAAAAACTTTAAAATTCATCGAGATATGGCTGTTTGAAGATGACCTTATATTTACATTGCCCTTTCTTGTCTTGGATCTAAAAACTGGTGATTATGTTCAAACTGCCATATCTCGGTTTGAAAAATTTTCAATAATTAAAAAAAATTATTTTCGTCAGATTTCTGCTATCTAGAATGTTCAATCAAAGAAATCCGATTTAATTTATATTTTTGACGATTTTTCAAAGTTATCTAGTTCTCTGCACTGTACCTTTAAGAAAAAATACCTGATCAGACGACTTGTCCCAATAGCAAGTGCTCGAGCAGTTTAAGCCAGTGCCAAGCCCCAGTTGCATGATAACGCAGCAGACTAAAAAAAGCCATTTACAGCATACAAAGAAAAGGTGGGGAGAACCCTCTCATTGGAAGCGGGGAGCGTCCAATGAGGGGGTCCCCTTGCGACCAAAAAAGGTCGCCAGGCAAAAAATTGTAATATATTAAAAAAGCGCCGCAGGCAAAAATTTAAAAATGCGCATTTTTAAGCTGAAAATGATCAGAAAATAAAGATTTCAAAAAGGGCATCCCTCATCAAAAAATTTGTTTTCATTAGAGACCCTTTCACTCGGCCGGCCGAGTGAGGAGGTAATCCCTAATTTTGGGTTGATGAGTGAGTGGGTTAGGAGGAAGGCTCGCACTATCCCTGCCCACGTATGATTTACAGTCAAATGAATTGTGTAGAAAAAACCTACCACAAAACTTGTATGGACGATCCAATCGGACCAATCTTTCTGTAATCAATTCGACAATTTTCTGATTCCAGTTAACGGCTTCCGTGTGAATATAGCTGCTAGTGCCAATGACCTCATCGAGAACTTCCTAAAATTAGGGGGTATTTTCATGCGAGAAATCGATTAGCGCATCGAAAAACTTTAAAAACGCTTATAGGTGATTTAAAAAAAAATTGTGAAAATTTTTCGCCAAAAAAAGTACGATTTTTTGGCTCACCCTGTACCTAAAACAATTTTCAAGGGAAAGTTGACCTTTTTTACGAAAAATAGTATATAAATTCTTTTATTTCTTTATAAGTAAAAATTTAAAAATTGATATTTTTGAAACATTTGGCCCCCATTAAAAATAAGAGTCCTTATGGTCCCTAACGTCTGCTCTCCCGCATGATAAGAAAATTATCTAAAAAATCAAACACTATTTCCTCTCGTATCTATAAAAAAAACATACTTTACAAATACCCGTAACATCATCGTAGCTCGGTGGAGTCTAAAATTTTAAGTTTAATTTTTTAAATATAACATCTATAAATTTTTAATTTCCACACAAAACATTAAAATTTTTGTCAATAAATCTAATCTTTTTCTTATCGTTTTGGTTTCAATAGTAAAATCCACCGCATTTATTCATTTATATGTCATTTTTGCAAAATGACATATAAATGAATAAATGCTAGGGGATATGGTAAAAAAAATGGCATTTGCCATATAAATATGGCAACTCTCTAAAAAAACTCACCGAAAATTTGTCATTTGTATTCGCGATCATTTTTAAACTCAATTGACGATGTCACCTAAAAAATTTTAAAAATGAAGTACAATATTTTATAGAAAAAATAAGCAAAATCGCATTTTTGATACACGAAAACATATGTGTTCTTGTAAAAAGGGGGTATTTTTTATGGCCTAATTTCCGAAAAAAATTTCCTAATTGTTTTTGCAAAATGACATATAAATGAACAATTTTATACGGGAAATACGAATCTGACGTTATTTTCATATAAAAGTCGATATTTTGGCCTTGGTTCGAATGCCCTCATAGACATAAAATTTTGCATAATTTTATTGAGTAATTGATTGAATTTTATGGCTCATGAGGGGATTCGAATCAAGGTCAAAATATCGACTTTTACATGAAAATAACGTCAGATTCGTGTTTCCAGCATAAAATTACCCCTAGATATGTCATTTTGCAAGAAATTAGAAAAATTTTTCGGAGATTAGGCCGTAAAAAATACCCCCTTTAAGAAGTTCTTATAAGATACGAACTCAATTTTCTTGTTCTGTATTCCAGTGTTCTTTATACTCTGATCCAATATGAGCTAAAAACTCGACCAAAAATTGGCATTATTACTTTATATCCAAGATTTGTTTCTCCAATCTACTTTCTTCAACCTACTTTACCCAACCTTCCGCTAATCGAAGTTTTCGTGGGATGCAGGCACGTAGAGAGGGGGGGAGGCAACCAGGGCAATTGCCCCCCCCCCTATCGGCGATTTCTCGCTACCTGCTTGGTGTGATAAATTTCGGCACTATAACTTTTGTCACGGATTAGGTTTGTCACGCGAAATTTTTATCTCGGAATCATTGAAGTTTTGAATTTTATTTTCAATTCAAAAAGTTAGATTAGATCATGAAAAAGCTCGTAAAAAAATTCCGAGTAAAAATCTTTTTCCTATAAAAAGTTGTCGTTTTCAATTTTACAAAAACGTGACAAAAGTTAGCGTGACAAAATCCGTGCCTGAATTTCCTAAACTCGGTGTTTTTATGGAAATCTTTGCGAATAATATTATATGAAAGAATTTTAAAATGAAAAAGTGGAGAATGAAAAAGGTATGGTTGGAGAAAGTAGGTTGGATACATTTTTTGACTAGCAATCGACGGCTAGTCAAAAAAATGTTTAGTGACTATATAGAAAAAAGTGACTGACTAGAGAAATTTCGAAGCTTGAAAAGTGTAACTTTTTTCAAGATAACCTACTGACTAGTTTGCTTCATTTTAAAGATATGTTTTAGCTTCAAAAAAATCTAACTAGTCATGGAATTATCTGTCCAAAAGTTATACTAATCACCCATTTTATTTTCTAGTCACTAATCAACAATTAAACAAGCCCCTGTTGTGTTATTCGTCAAGACAATTGGTACGCTCCCTGAATTGCAATAAATCTTGTTATTGACACGATTGTTCAATCGTTTCAATAAACTTTATTGCATTTTCAGGCAACTTTTACTGACTTATTGTGAGGTACTCAGCAAGTCGTTGTTGTAACGCTCAGGCAAGAGCGCGTTACAACGACTTTTCCGCTCTTGCCTGATGTTCAATAAAATTGTGTGTATTGACACGATTGATAGAACAGACTAACACACATTATTGATCGAAAAGCATAAAATTTTTGAAATTTCATTGAAAATCAGGGTCAGGCAAGAGCGATTTACCATGATTGTAACCGTCACAACTCAGTTGTAATGCGCTCTTGCCTGGTCTTGCCGAGTCCCTGAATTTTCGATCAGGCTATTCCCCCCCCCAAATCTGAAAAAAATGAAAAATTTTTCCTAATGGTCCTTCCCTCCTATTGCCGGAAATTTTTACATTTTGTCGAATTTTTCCAATCTGTTGCCGGAAAAAATCTGATGTACCCAACACAGTCTCATCTCTAGTCGAACTTTTATTTTCCTATATACGGCCCTGTTTTCTCAAAAAAAGCAAACATCCTTTTTTTCACAAAAAAATCATGCTGAGTACCTTCAGATTAACAAGCAATCCCTATAAAATTCTAGCCTGCCGTGCTGTTTTGTTGCATCAAAGATAATTTTTTGTTTGATGCGCATAGACACGATTGTTATAAATATTTTTTGAAACGCGGCCACTCTGAAATTTTGACTATCCTACAGCATTGTCAGTGCCAGGGTTGGATAAATGACATGTAATATTACATGGCGTGTAATATTACATTTTATGTAATATTACGTAATATGACAAAATGTCATTTTCCAACCCTAGCCAGATGGCGAAAAGGTGGTAACACCAGAGGTCGATTATTGTACTTGATTAGTGACAAGTGAGCAAAAATGAATGAAAAAGTTGGCAAGTGGGTACTTGATAAGTGAAAAGTTCACTAAAAAACTGACAAGTTTGTCGCTTATCACTTGTCAAAAGCTTAATCACTTTTTTTGAACAGTGACAAACTTGTCAGTTTTTTAGTGAACTTGTCACTAATCATTTATCAAGTGCCCACTTGTCAACTTTTTCAGTCATTTTTGCTCACTTGTCACTAATCAAGTACAATAATAGACAAGAATTTTTTGGGTGGTACCATCACCCCACCCATCAGTGGTAGCAGTACCATCAAGGGTGCCGCCCAGGGGGTGATACCACCTACTTTTTAGCACCCTGACCAGATGTACATCATCTATGATGTATGATATATCACCGTTATTGAAATATTTCTAGAAATAAACTCGTATAAATTACTAAACTAAATTACATAAATCAAAAATTCGCTTTATTACACCAATCTTTCAAACATCTTGTTAGTACAAGATTTCAGTAATCAGAAATTTCGGTACCAAATAAAATTGAAGAAAGCTAAAGAAATTAATTACGGTTTACAATCAATAAATACTTTCTGTAATGTCATTTCGTAATGACATGGTATTCTTAGTCGTAAAAATTTCATTTTTTGAAAAAATTTTTGCATATTTTGGCGAAATAATATTTTTTACAAGAATTTAAAGATCGGATGAAGGTTCGATTTTTCAGCGAATTATTACGATCTGATTACGTTCCATCCCTGGGCTAGATCTGAATATGGCTCTACCGAATTGAAATTTCTGACACTGAACATCTAAAATAATATTAAAGGGGGTATAAATTATGGACTATTTCATGAAAATTTTTTTCTAAAATGATCATTTTTAGAGGTAATTCTACACGGAGAGTTGCGCGCACTTTCGAAGCATGAAAAAAATCGTCTTTCTGGAAAAATTTTGTTTTTGCTTATATGGAAATAAATTTTTCGATTATTGTCCATATAAGCAAAAACAAAATTTTCCCAGGAACATGGTCAAGACGATTTTTCACGCTTCGGAAGTGCGCGCAATCGATTCTCCGCATAGTTACCCCTAAAAATGATCATTTTAGAAAAATTCATGAAATAGTCCATAATTTATACTCCCCCTTTAACACAAACTTTATTCATCATATATTACTAAATAAACGTTATTCATTGAACTAATACAATATTGGTTAATTTAACGATAAATTATCACTAAAACATTCAGTAATCTTCTTGAATAGCATCTCCTTCTGTTTCCATTTCAACGTGTGTAAGCGCCGAGCTCAATTCTTTCGCCAAACTTGGTGTTCCTGCACACAAAACAGTTCGTCCCATCAAATTGAATGGCTTGCCTAAATCTTTTTTGTCTTTTCTATAGTCATAAAAATAAAATTGCCTGTTGGATCCATCAATGTTCCACCAGCTTCTTTCAAAATTATTGCAGCCGCTGCGATATCCCAGCAATGAAGGCCATATTCCACGTAAGCATCGATAGAACCCTGTGCTACGTAAACCATATTAATCGCAGCCGATCCGAAAGCGCGATGTCTAAAAGGGTAATGTTATATAGTCTCAAATAATTTGAGATAGGATCTAGAGATGATGATATCGCATTTTTTGGGGAAAATCTCATAGGATTTTCCCCAAAAAATGCGATATCATCAGGGCTCGGAATGAGGCTGATTTATGAGAAATCTTCTGATTTTGACTAGCAGAAATTATCTATGTCTGATTTGTTGATCGAAAATTTGATTTTTGACATTTTTGTCTGATTTTCATTTTTTCATTCCGAGCCCTGGACATTATCTCTAATAGGATCATAGCTTATCCTAGTTTCAAGGTTTATTAAGTATCCCCATAGCATCATATGGCAAAAAATACATACGCATGTGCTTGTTTATCACCAATCACGCTATTGAAACTTTGAACAAATGAGTTCATCATTTCTGGTGTACGGATTGTTCCGATTTGGGTTATGACGACGGCGTTCGAACAGGCTATAGGTTAAAATAGAATAAAGCTATTACAGGATGAGCCAACAAAACCGTACTTTTGCGTTTTTTTGGCGAAAATTTTTCAAAATTTTTTTCCTACAAATTACCTCAATTTCTCGCATGAAAATACCCCTTATAGGTAATTTTTGAAAAAGAATTTTTTGAAAAATTTTCACCCAAAAAACGCAAAGGTACAGGTTTTTTGGCTTAAGCCTTTGGCTCACTCTGTAAAGTATGCGTTTAATTGATTTTCTTGTTCTATTGCATGCCTATCCTCAAACGCCGTGTCGTAGAAAAATGTAAAAAGTATACCCCCTAACTCCTGCTAGCACGGTTTTCTTTTGATTCGCTAAAGCATTATCCAACCATGGCTCACCCAAAGGTTTTAAATTGTGGATTCCTAACGAAGTACAAATAACAGCTTTATTCAATTCTAAAATATTCGAGTTTTTTCTTATTCCTAAAGGGTGGGTCAAAAAGAACCGGATTTTTCGAGCAAATTTTAGCCGAAAATTTAAAAAAAAATTGTTTCAAAACCCTATATGGGGATTTTCTATGCGAGAAATCGATTGTGAGCATTGAAAAATCGTGAAATCGCTTTTTTTACCCTGATTAACATGCAACACTCACTATGTGTTACGGTCTTTGCTCAAAAAGCCCAGTTGGGGCCAGAAGTTCATCAAAAACGAATAATCATGGCGCCAGACCTAGAGGCACATGGAAAGAAAATTTTTTTCTACGTTCCTCACAAGGTGAATATCCGTAATTTTAAAACGAAAAAGTTCAAAAAATAGTTTTTTTGAGGTTTTTTATCTGTTTCAGGGTCAGGGAAGCGATTTCATGATTTTTCAATGTTCACAATCGATTTCACGCATAGAAAAATTTCATATAGGGTTGTTTTGAAAAAAATTTTCTGCAAAAATTTGCTCGAAAAATCGCAAAAATTCGGTTTTTTTTGCCCACCCTGTAAATTTAATTAGTAAATGGCAAGAGCAGCATAAGAAAATCAATTAGAACGCATCACTGCATAATAAATTTCAAAAAAATACCTTCAGTTTTGGACACATGAATTGGAAATCCGTTTTTGAAAGCACCCTTTCCTTTTTGTGCAGAAAAAAGTTCCCGTGTGATCGGGTTAAAAACGATGCCAGCACGAAGTTGTTTCTTGATCGCCAAACCAACACAAATTCCAATTAAAGGAATTCTATAAAAAAAAAATTTATATTTTAACAAATACAAGAGCATTCTCAATCAAGTATATTGTGCCCCAAAACTCATATAGTTTTGGGGCATAATATACTTTTTTTGCTTCACACGGCGTTCAATTGACAATCAGGAAATCGAATTGACTCAATTTTGGATCCAAAAATCGAATTTTGAACCCAAAAAATGGTGCTAATTATTGAAGTGATTGATCAATTATAAAATTTTGAATTTTTTGCGTAGATTTCCGAAATTACAAACGATTTTATATTTTATTTGTTTCCATTTACCTGATTGTCAATTTGGTCCACCGTGTGAACCAAAAAGTTTTTTGACTATACCTATGAACAAAATTAGTCGTCCCATCAATTGGGTCAATAATCCATGTGGGTGCATCAGTTAATTCAACTTTTTGACCGCCCGAGACCGATTCCTCGCCAATGAACCTAAAAAAGAGCGTTGCGTGAATCGCATTCAATATATAAAACTTACTTATGATCAGGAAATTCTTTAGACAAACCACGAATTAAGAGTTCCTCAACAGCTTTATCCGTTTCTGTAACCAAATCAGTGTTTGAAGACTTCGTTTCAACATTCGACGTTGGCTGTTCAAACGCATCACGCACTAGCTTAAAAATAATAATAGAGTCAAACCTCCATATAGTGACCCCCCCCCCACGAATTTTTTCGGTTTTGAGCTATTTTTTGAAAAAATTGAGGTTAAATCGGTTTTCTTCAAGCGAACACATTCTGGAAAGCTGGGAATCTGAATTTTTATTTGCACAAAAAATTATTGAAAAAGAACATAAATTTCGCTTAAATATGACTTTTTGAAAATGACGACTTTTCCCGCTTTGAAAAATAGTCGTCATTTTCAAAAGCCATATCTCGGCGAAATTATGCTCTTTTTCAATAATTTTTTTCTTCAAATTATTCATCAGATTCCCAACTATTCATATTGCAATCGCTCGAAAAAAATCAGAGAAAACTTTTGGGCAAATTTTTATATATAATTTCTATAAAAAATAAAATTTGCTCAAAAAATAAGATTTAGACTCTCCGAAATAAGAATCTTATTAATAAGAACACTTGGTCACCCTGGTTATACACCCAAGCTTTTTATAAAACAAAGTCTTACAGTTCCAGCGCGATCTACCATGCGTAATGCAACCTTAAAAAAATGATCTTCCGTTGGATTTGCCATTCTTAATAACTAAAACTCAGAGTAAGAAAATTTCATACACAACTATAATTAAGAACACTTCACTTCCATGCTCATTCAAAAAGTTAAATTAGCCATAAGAGACAACCCATTATGTCAAAAATCATTAGCCTGTTGTGTATATGTATATTTACATAACAAATGGCTAATTAGAATTTACACAATCAAAATCATGTTGTTCAATAACATAGAAAAATAAGATATAAAATAGTAAACGACAATTATTTTTTGAATAAATTAATAAAACCTTTAAAATTTTTATTATTAAAAATATTAAAATTATACTATAAATGTATACAGGATGAGCCAAAACAACCGTACTTTTGTATTTTTTGGCAAAAAATTTTCAAAAATAACCTATAAGGGGGTATTTTCATGTGAGAAATCGATTGCGCGCATGAAAATATCCTTTATAGGTGATTTTTGAAAAATTTTTACCAAAAAACGCAAAAGTAAGGTCTTTTTTGGCTCACCCTGTAAAGTCTATGTGTGCAGACGATCTCGAATGGGTTAGATTTAAACCCTGTAAAATAAAAGTTGCAGTTCGATGATTCCTCTGAGCGAGAAGCGCTCAGCTCCCAGTACTTAGACTTATGAACAATTTGTTACAAAATAAAAAACTTTATTACAAATTTTATCGAATTCAGCCAAAACCAGCTTCGCATTCTACAAATTCATCAGATGCCCTTAAAAATTCAAATGAATCTTTAAAAAAATCTCAGCAAATTACATGCCCATTCCGATTCAAAATATCCATTTCAGTATCATATACAAAATCCATCCTATTTAGCTAAAGAGAAAATAATCAATTCCTTCTTTCCAGCCAGTTTCTGACAAATAACGTTCAAAATCGCCATGAGTCATATCCAATTTCACACAAATGATTACGGGCGGCGTAGCTTTGCTTTAAAAATATAAATTAAAAAATTTTCGATTCCTCCAGCTACTCTCACGTGTAAAAACGGCCCAAAAATCGAAGTTTCTCAGATTTTTTCAAAAACACGATAGAAATGTTCGCCATGTTGAAATACATCAATCAGTGAAAAATTTTGACCGAAAAAAATAATCTAGAGTGTTTTAGACGGGTTAGAAAATTCAAAAAATCAACGTAAAATCGGGTTTTTGAGTTTCAGACAAGATTTTGGAGATTTTTGGAAAATTTAATAAATAAATATGAAAATAAGGCAGAAACTGTAGAAAAAATACTGGGGTAGAAACTCGAAAATCGCAATTTTTTCGTATTTTTGAACTAAAAAATCAAAATCAAGGTTTTTTTCGATAAAATTTTTCCCTAAAAAAACCGTCTGACGGGGGCAATCGAATAAGCACCGTCTCTAAATCTTACCTATAATGAATGATTGGAATAGATTCGGTCACTCTACGTTCAATTTCATCATATACTTCATAGGCACCAAAACGCAACTTTCGCTCATCTACATCGCAAAACGCACAGACTTTTTTTCGATAATCTGGTCCAATGGATCTTTATTATACAAATTATTACAATCATTATACAGGGTGGTCCAGAAAAAGTGCACATTTTGAGATGTTAATGTTTGTAGAAAAATTGCATTCTCTCAGGCAAAATATTATTTTTTGATCCAATTCTTTTGTTAACACGTAGAAAATTAATTTCTCTATGTTTTCAAAAAAGAATTAGGTCAAAAGAGATAATATTTTACCGGAGAAATACAATTTTTCTACAACATAAAATCTCAAAAAGTTCACTTTTTTCTAAGCCAGTCTATAATTCAAAAGACATACCTGTAAAATCGTTTGCCTTGCTTTCCAGCATTCCATATTGTAAAGCTATCCCATTTACACAACACATTTTGCTGTAATTCTTTTATACGAATGTCCCAAATTGTATTTTCATCAACACCAAATGTCGCAGAATCTGTATGGTAGCGATAAATAACCAAGCTCTTTTCAATCTAAACAAATGTTAGCATACAAGGAGATCAAAATACCTTCTTTAGCTTAGCGCCAGTCCTAAGCATTCTATAGAAAAAGTCTAAATCTTCAGGAAAGCCTTTAATATGAGTTGTATCAAAGCCGCCAAGTTTGTTGTATAAATTTCTAGACAAAAACCATGTCGGAGCAACCAATGTAGGACCAAAAGCGGTATAGATCTAAATAGATCTATTTTCACATGTGTTTATTTTTGAAAAAATCTGAAAGCCGAAGACGATCGTATTGAAACGATACTAATTATGAGAAAGTCAAATCCGCTATTATTTTAAGCGGCCTATCCGAAAAACACTTTCTGAGCACTCATATTTATGGGCTTATCCGATATCGATTGTTAAGCAAGATTGGTCTCGATTAAAGGTTATTTTGGTCAAAAGAGTAAACACATGTATTATAGTTCAAACTAACTTGTGGGTTTATAAATTCTATAATAAAAAATAAATAAAATCCGCTTATAAAAGCTTACCTGAGTATAAAGCTGTGATTCATTTAGTTTACAAGCCCAAGAAGTGAATCTTGAAGTTGAGCCATCTGGTATTCTGCAAAAGAAAGAACCTAGTAAACAATTTTCTGGTTCTGGCATTCTTAAACATTCTTCGTATTGAATTCGAACACGATTTCGCAAAGCTAAATCATCAGCATCACAAAAACAAAGGAATGGAGCATCACTGAGTTCAACCGCCTGATTTTTAGCATATCCAACACCTAAACAATCAGTATTTCTTTTAAAAAAATTCAATTAAACCTCTAGATGTGTGTTCTCTTTTATGGCAAAAATCGATACCTCGTTGAATAAACTGTATAGAAAACTTGTCAATAATCTCTGGGGTTGCATCATTACTACCATCATCAAAAATACAAACCTTAAAGTCTAGATGTTATGAATTCTAATTCCTAGAGCCTATCCAACGAAGTGAAAAATGTCAAAAACTGCAAAATTTTGAATAACTTTTTATGGTATAGGTGGAGGCAAAAAGGTGCCATCGCCCACTGGTTGATGGGTGATTGCACCCAAAATCACTCAATTGCGCCAAAAAGTTCAGGAAACCCGAGAAAATAAAATTTTTTCGAGTTTCATGAGAAAATTCACCCACCCATCACCCATTGGGTGCTTATGGATAATTCACCCAGTGAATGATGCCACCCAATGGGTGATGGGTGGGTGAATTTTGGGTGCTATCACCAATTTTTTCGCTCCCTGAGTATGAGTAAATGAAAAATGCATGGGAAAATAAAAATTAAATACATTGCCTACATTTTTGCAACAACCCGCATCCAAAAATTCCTAACCGAAAATTAGAAAAAATGTGCAAACACCATTTTGCAATCGATTTGTTTAATTTTCGATTAGAAATTTTTGGGTTTTTTTGTTGCAAAAATGTAGATAATGTATTCAAGTTTTATTTCCCCAAGCATTTTTCACTTTTTACTCAGACCATATTCAAAATTTTGCAGTTTTTGGCAATTTTTCATGCCGTTGGATAAGCTGGAAAACTTACTTGAAAATTTGTAAAATCTTGTTCAAGAATAGATTGTAAACATTCACCAAGAAAGGAGGCACCATTTTTAACAGGAATAATAACAGCCTAAACTTCTAGGATATACAGTAGCGACCAAAAGTATTGCCCCAAAGGTCTCATCTCATTTGCAGGAAAACTAATTTTTTACTATCAGGGGGGGGGCAAAAGTTCAGGGACACTACCACTGTCGGATTTTGCGTTTTTAGGTGTTTTCAATACAAAAAACGCAAAATCCGACAGGGGTAGTGTCCCCGAATTTTTGTCGGTTGTCCCCCGAGTTAGGAAGGGTGGTCCACTTCACACCACCCAGGTGGTGTGGGATGGTGTTATCGGTGGGGCGATATGGTGTTATCAGTGGGGTGATGTAATCGGTGGGGCGGTGTGGTGTTATCGGTGGTGCGGTGTGGTGTTATCAGTGGGGTGGTTATCAACGGTGTGGTAATTTCCAAATCTGGTTGTCCCCGAACTTTTGCCCCCTGATATTCAAAAGAGACCGGACAAAAACTGATTGTTATTTTTTGATATGCGTATTCTATCGAAAAGAAAAAAACCGCATCAAATTTCAAAATTTCCACTTTTTTAACCTTATTGTCATATATCCCCTTTTTTCGAGGGCCAAAAGTATTGCCCCAAACTTTATTCTCGACTTTGTCATCGTTGTTTTCTTGAAATTTTTAATACAAACTATTTAGTGCGCTCGAAAACGCCAAAGAGACCAGGGGCGAAAAGGTGCCATCACCCATAACCCAGGGTGGATCACCCATCACACACTACTGGGTGATTCACCCATGGGTGATAGGTGATGGGTGGGTGAATTTTGGGTGCTATCACCCATTTTTTCGCCCCCTGGTAGAGATAAATAGTGCAAATTAGAAAATTGTTTACTTACTACTTTGTTTGAAGACATTTTGTGACAAGTTTCAATTACAATTTACAAATCTAAAAAAATTTCAAAGTTGTCTGACTTGCTGTCGAACTTATCAAAGAGAAAAAACTCATTGAAATGACCTTCTGTCATTTAGACTGAAGGAAAAAATCTGATCCGGGTCCAAGTCCTGCTGGCCCGGGCCGTATGTCGAGTTGGACAGATGTGCCGTTATTTTTACGATTAATTTGTTATAGTCGCAGTAAAAAGCATCAAATATTTATATTTACTCGATATTTAGAGCTTACCCTAATTCGTTCCGAAATTTTTGAGATCACTAATGTGCCACTAATAGCATCACTGATTCGTTCCGACACTGGCCTAAGCCCGGATGATACGGGCCGTCCGGGCTTGGGTCCGGTCACAACTTTGACCTCTGGTCGGAACGGCCTATTAGTGATTGTGTCGGAACGAATTAGTGAGGGTGCGTTCAAGCATGTCAAAAAGTTGTTAAAATGTTGTCGAAAAGTTGTCAAAATCAAACAAATTACTTGAAAATTTTTTGACAACTTTTCGACAACATTTTTGACATGCTTGAGCGCACCCTGATGCTATTAGTGGCACATTAGTGATCTCAAAATTTTCGGAACGAGTTAGAGTAAGCCCCTGCTCGAGTAACAACGTATTTGACGCTTTTTACTGCGACTATAACAAATTAATCGAAAAAATAACGGCATCCCCTAGGGGGATGCCGTTATGTCAAACCTCATAACGGCACCCCCTAGGGGGTGCCGTTATACCAAGGTTTGACTATATCTGTATGCATTTGTAGAGACCCTCAAGTCTGCTGATTTTGACCCACACACATATATGCAGCGCGTTGAAAATGCACGTGAAATTTTGATGGCATTGTAGGTTGAGCACCAGCATTGTTTTTAAATTTTGCATGTACATTCTAACGAAAACTCTGAAAATTATATACAGTAATTGTGTCGGCCGTCGACATCTATATAAGCCGAACGGAATTGCGTAAAATGAACGAGGAGAACGTGTGCAGCGCGGCCACTTTACAAATTTATTTATACGTTGTGTAAATGGTTTTCGCATGCCAATTTTAAACAGATTGAATATTAAAGTGGCTTAGACGAAAAACCAAAAAGATGTCACACTAACCCCCGACTTTGTGATTTTTCCTCCTCTTTTCACGGCTTTAAGGTTATTCTTGTTTCAAAATGGCGGATTCGTATCCTCAAACTGATCAAATGTCGGTCAATAATCGCCTAGTTGTTGGCTATAGCTCCAATGCTTTGTATGCACAACAAACTCGAAATCGTATGGTTTCGGCGCCCAACTATCAGTTTATGCATTCTCACTCGCAGTTGAACACCGCACATTTTCCAATGAATAATGACTATATCAATCAGCCTCCGAATCTTAATCTGAATGTACCTTTGCATGAATTCGTTCCGATTCAACCACAGATGGTTGGCAACACGGTATGTTTTAAGGGTCTATTGTAGGGTGACCAAGTCCGAAAAATGAAAATAAGAACATCATAAGCAAAAAAATAAGAATTTCTTTTAAAAACAGTGAAAAAATAAGATTTTTTAATAAAATTTGCTCAAAAAATAAGTTTTGAACTCTCGAAATAAGAACAAATTTTATTAATAATAACACTTGGTCATCCTGGTCTATTGACCTTTGATAGCCTCACCGAAAATTCTCTGCCCAAAAGTTTTTCAAAGTTCTGCGGAATTAAAATTTTTCCACAGGCTTGTTCAAAAGTGGTTTTCGAAAAAGTGGGATTTTTTTAAATAAAAGCTCCGAATAGGGTGCTGATATCGAGATAAAATGACGAGATCAAGATATTTGAGATTGAGCCCAAGAGAGCGAGATCGTCGAGATTTACGAAACTTTAAATTTACCACTTTTTCAAAAATCAAGGGCCCCCTTATAGTTTTTTCCAAAAACTAAAAAAACAAGGGTCCTTTCACTATGTCTTTTTTCAATTTTTCTACAAATTTTCAAAAAAAAATCAATGCTCCTCCCTGATAGTTTTTATTTTTTCAAAAAAATTTGTGTTAAAAATAATAAAAACCAGCGCCGCAGGCGAAAATTTTTTTTAAAAACACTTGTTTTTAGGTTGAAAATGCTCAGAAAATTACGACTTTTGGTGAAATTTGGACATTTTTGTTGGAAAATAGGAAATTTTGCCCTCCACTCCCCTTTCCTCCTTTTTGCCCAAAATTTCAAAAAAAGTCTATTTTTTGGTAAAAACTCCTATATTTGGACCCACTTCGAACCAAAAACGCTTATGTTACGACCCACTTCTTAAATTTTTTGATCAAAATACATGAACCCACTCCTTATTTTCGGATTCTGTCCCTTTCCCCTACTTGTCCATGTATGATTTACCCCCGCCCCTTCTTTGACCTATCTCCCTGCTGTTAAAATTACCTCCTTTTTATAACTTTGCCTCTCATGTTGAAAATAAGAAAATTAGTTTGTCTGTTCTGCATTAATTTTGTTTCTCATTTTAGGTTATAAAGACTGAAATCAAGACTGAAGTGATCAACGAACCACCTCCATCGACAAGTCAACTTTCTAACGATGCTTCGGAGGCAGGCGAAATCGACATTCAAGTTAGCTATCTGCTGTGTTTCTTGAATATGTTTGATTGTTTAGATCCGCAACATGACTTGCCATTACACACTGCCGTTGCATATTGATTTGCGTCGCATTGCTCTTTCGGGCGTTAATTGTATCTATGATCGTGGACGCGGTGCGTTGACGATGCAGCGACGAAATCCATCTTGCTATATTAAGATTTTCAGTTCTGGTGTAGTCTATATTGTCGGATGTAAAACGTAAGTGTGTTAGCTGTTTAGATGTGGAATACCACACGGCGGCATGATATGAATGAAAAAGTGTTTTTTTTTCGGAATGAAGTTGTATAGGGGGGGGGGTGGAGCCGCTTAATCGATTCCCGGTGTTATTTTTCGTGTGCAAGCTCAGGAGCGCGACTTTTGGCTGGGCCTCTTGTAAGGTATATGCCCTCTAGGCAGGGGTGCCAGGTCTGCTGATTTTGAGATAGCAGGGCTTACTTTAACCCAAAATTTAAATACTTCAAAAGCGGAATAAAATTTCTTACTTTTAGCGAACTGGAATGTAGGAAAGTATCACGTCGTGTTGGCCGAATGGTCCAGATATTAATGGGCAAAAAGAACCAATGCATTAAAATGCGAAATTATCAAATTAAGAATGTGCTCGCAACATGTAAAATGCCATTTGGTATTAATGTCGCTGAGGTAAGTATCACAAATTTGAGTCTCCAAATTGTGCTCTATTTTTAGATCGCCCGAAAATATCCGAAAGAAAGTCAATACGAGCCGGAATTGTTCGTTGGTTTGCACTGGAAGTCTATTGATCCAAAGGCGTCGCTGCGAATTTACACTACGGGTACAGTCATGGTTACGGGTGGTAAGTTTTTTTTCATTTAAAGGACCAGTCCAGTGGGAAAAAGTTGTTGATATTCGGAAAGTTCATGAAAAATGCAGCATTTTTTGTTTTTACGGCATGTTCTGAATCGTTGTAATTTTCGAGAAAATTGCGTTTGAAATTTTGAATTTGTGTTCACATGTTTTCGTTGTAATACACAAACTTTTTTGAACTCAAAAACGTTTGTGTATTACAATGAAAACATGAACGCAAATTTCAAATTTTAAAATTCGATTTTTCTTGAAAAATTCAATTTTTTCGATATTTTTGAAAAATTCGAATTTTTAGCCACTTCGGAAGGTGATGTAATGCGAGCCATCGAGAACATCTATGATGTTGTGTATCAGTTTCGCTGTCATAGAA
>JAQGBS010001161.1:0-16837 GCA_034698545.1 Acrobeloides obliquus | reverse complement strand
ATTTTTTCGTTAACCACATTTTCCTTAAAATTCTATATAAGATTTTAAGGAAAATGTGGTTAACGAAAAAAATAGCAAAATTGATGGAGATATGATTTTTTGAAATTTTGATTTTGGGGGACCGTCCTTCGAGAATCCACTGTATTCGGAAAAAATCCACCCCATGTCCAGGGCTGGGACCTTGTAATTTTACTTATTTATATTATTAGATACAAACTCTGATGAGAATCTTGTTGATCTTGGCAACTCGCTCGGAGAAGAAAATTTTTAATATTTTTTTAAAATAACTTATATTTTTGTGCCATAAATTGTTGAGTATTAAGCGAAAATGTTTATAAATTTAATTCTCAGCTTTTATGCAATTTACAAAAAAATTTCTTGTAGCAACTGATCTGTATGAATCATTTTTTGGTGCAACGCGACCAATTAATTAAGAACATTTGTCTGAAGGGCTAAAAGTTTGTGCACAATTTTTGTGTTGTAGTTTATCTGGAGGGCTACAAGCTTATGCACAATTTTATGTTGTAGTTTATGATTGGGATACTAAAAAACACAAACAAAAATGCCGACACATATTTAAAAAGCATTTCTTGGCCAATTTTTTATATAAGTTTCTCTTTTTTAGATTAGTATGCATTTTTAGCCAATGCGTTGTTTAAAGGACAGTTACAATCATATGAAAAAATGATATATTCGGAAAGATTATGAAAAATTGGGCATTTTTTGTTTTTACGGCATTATTTGAATCGTTTTCCTCATTTAGATAAATGCATTTGAAAATATGAATTGTACATGTTTTCGTTGTAATAACCAAACTTTTTTGAATTTTTTGCTTTAAAACCGTGAAAAAATAGCATCAATCGACAGGAAATTTTATGCCGAACAACTTTGCTAATGGAAGTTTGCGTAAAAAATTATTTTCTCCTATCAAAAATGCAAAATATGTTTCAATTTTTGAATTTTTATATATTGAAACGAAAACCCTGCATGAATTTAAAATTATTTTCATTTTTGATTGAGAAAATAATTTTTTACGCAAACTTCAATTAGCAAAGTTGTTCAGCATAAAATTCTCTGTCGATTGATGCTATTTTTTTCGCGATTTTAAAGCGAAAAATACAAAAAAGTTTGATTATTACAACGAAAACATGTACAATTCATATTTTCAAATGCATTTATCTTGATGGGGAAAAGGATTCAAATGATGCCGTAAAAACAAAAAATGCTCAATTTTTCATGATCTTTTCGAATATATCATTTTTTCATATGACTGGAATGGTAACTGACTGGAATGGTCTTTTAAAGGGGGGGGGGTAAACTTTGCAGTACTTCTGAAAAAAATTTTTTGAATTTTTGCAAAAATGACAGGGGGCAAAAAGGTGGTACCACCCCACCCACCCTGAGTGGTATCACCTACCACTACCCTGGGTGGTACCACCCAGGGTAGGTGGGGTGGTACCACCCTTTTTTCGCACCCTGTATCTGGATGACCCCTTAGATAAACTCAGTTTTTAGCCATTAATGCGTGGTTTAAAGATAATTTTTATTGGCATAGTGAGCACTATATCGATTGCTCTTGCTGAATTTACTAAGCATTTTCGTGATTATCTCACAACAAATTTTGGCGATGACTTTGAAGCCAACATGGAGCGTATTGATATGGGTATTTATAATGTTGGGAGTTTTGGTGGAAAGTTGAACGATAATGATACGATTGTTAATCGAGTAAATTATACAGTAAATTAACAAAGTATTGGTAGACCAAGATATCACTAGCGATAGGAATATGGAATAATTTTATTCGCGACATTTCGTTGTATAACAACTTCTTCAGGCTTTTGAATGGTACTACAGTATAGTACTATAGTTCAAAAGCCTTGTTATACAACGAAACGTCGCGAGTAAAATTATTCCATATTCCTATTGCTAGTGATATCTTGGTCTACCAATACCTTGTTAACTTACTGGAAATGTCCACTACCTTTTTCCAAGTTACTCCAGAAAACATAACACCTTTTTAGCCAATAATCTTCGTACATGGAGTCACTCTCAGGGCTGGAATCTTTCGTGCACATCGTGATTATTTCATCAAAAAAGGCTATAAACCCTCAGAGCTTTATGCAACAACCTATGCGGATGGTGGCATTACTCCGATGTATCAATGTCCTATGAGATGCGATTTTGTCAGAGAGGTTTCCAATTTCTAAACTAAGAACAAAAAAAACAAAATCTTCAATTTTAGATTCGTGATTTCATCGAGGCTGTACATAAATATGCAAATTCTACAGTTGATATCATTGCTTATTCTATGGGTGCTTCGATTTCTAGAAAATCTATACTTGGTGGAAAGTGTATGGATACGTATGAAGATCTTGGGCCTCCTTTAACTAATATTGTAACTAATACTACCTTAGGCCTGTGTAAGGCTTTGCTTTCGGCCTGAAATTTGTCTCCTTTAACTAATATAGTTAACCAAAAAATAGGGCTAGGGCTGGGGCTGTTTCTGGGGCTAGGACTAGGGCTAAAGCTAGAGCTAAGGCTAGGGCTAATGCTAGGGTTAAGGCTAGGACTAGGGCTAAGGCTAGGGCTAAGGATAGATCTAAGGCTAGAGCTAAGACTAGGGCTAAGGCTAGGGCTAATCCTAGGGCTAAGGCTAGAGCTAAGCCTAGGGCTAATGCTAGGGCTAGGATAGAACTAAGGCTAAGGCTAGGGCGAATGCTAGGGCTAAGGCTAGAGCTAAGCCTAGAGCTAAGGCTAGAGTTAAGACTAAGGCTAGGGCTAAGGCAAATGCTAGGTCTAAGGATAGAGCTAAGGCTAAAGCTAAGACTAGGGCTAAGGCTAGGGATAAGGCTGGGGCTGTTGCTGAGACTAAAGCTAAGGCTAGGGCTAAAGCTAGGACTAGGGCTATGGCTAAGGATAGGATTAGGGATAAGGCTAGAGCTAAGCCTAGAGCTAAGGCTAAGGCTAAAACTAGGGCAATTACCATGACAGCTCCAGGTCTTGTCGGATGTCAAGGTCACAGCAGGGGCTAGGAATAGAACCAGGTTCTAATCCATAGACAAGTTGGAGGCCGAAACCAAGGCCTTACACAAGCCTAAAGTAAGGCATTATCTAGCCTTTCCAGTGCCATGAGTCTTTCTCGGAGATTTTCAGGGCCAGAGCCTGTTCCCAGAGTTATGTTAGTCCTTAAAAATAAAATTTTAGATTGAAACCTATATTGCTGTTGGCGGTGTCTGCTATGGTCTAGAAAACTGCAAAAATCCAGGCTTTGACGGTGTCTATCCCGCTTGTAGTAAAATCAACGGCATGACATGCTCCTCATTTTATATGGTACCCCTCCCATCTAAATTACAAACCCCTTCTTTAGCATGACATAAACGTCCCCAATAAGCGCTATGAAGGCAAGAACTCGTTTGCCATCTATAGCAAAGATGATCATGTAGTTGGCCAAAATTGTTGTGGTCATACTTGTAGTGAACTCAAAAATGCAAATATGACAATTGTGAAGAAACATTACAACCATGGCACTATTTTGACAATGACCAAGTCACTGCAGTACTCACTGGTGCAAGATCAAAAAATTGTTAAAGATGATAAAGATTTTTATTAAATTTTTGTTGATAATTTTGTATGTTAGATAAAAATGAATGTTAAAATACAACATCTCTAAAAAAATTCTAAAAATTCAGATGATTTTAACAAAAAATCCCTAAACTGGAAGGGTCGTGTGGTCGAAAAGCGTTTAGACTTCAATTTTTTTTATTGCGTTTTATAATTTTAACTAGCACGAACTACAAAAAATGTGAACAAAATTCGTGTTGCAGGAAGCAGTATTTTTAAATAACTGAATGATCGAGTATCACACTCGCCTTTGAACTTCGCCTCGTGAAGATAATCAACACAAGAAGAAAGAGCAAAGGAATACACGAAGATTTGTTGCTATCCCTTCTAGGGGTGAAAGATTGCGCTGTTATTGGGGTACAACATGCTAGGCATGAAGAAGTTCCAAAGGCTTTTGTGGTGAGAAAAAATGTGGAATTGGAAGAAAATGTATCAATGAGTATGTATTTTTTAATTGACTAGCATTTTATGATACAAAATCGGAGTCTGCAGACTCTATTCAAAAATTTTAGGCGGGAACTATGTCTTCAGACAAGACAGAGTCCCTTTCTAGGAAGCTTAGCTATTGCTATCCTAGGCACCTACACCTTGGGTAGATAACGACAATTTCAGCCTTAGGCTAGGGGGTCGACTACGACCAGAGTGCTGCTGCACTAATTTGAATCCAACGATGGTAAATAATCAGGGCTTATTCTTGTGAAAGTTTTTATTCTTTGATACGTTCGAAAAAGTTTATAAAAAAAGTTAGGCATACAAACAAAAAAAATGCCCTGAAGCCATTATGAAACTCAAGTTTTCTTTATCGTTTATTAGAAAAAAATGCCGTTTGAACTTATTAAAGACAATATATATATAAAATAATCTCAACTCGTACGTTGAGTGTCGCAAATCTCAGGTCGACCTCTATGTGGCTTTTTGGAGAACTCTCTTCACCACCATATAGATAACAGTCTATTTGTCTCAGGGAATTAGTCTAGGAGCATTTAGTCAAGCATTCCTAGAAATGCTTGGACCATAGTTGTCCGGGTGAACTGCGATAGCAGATGTCCAGCCTCAAATTTTTGGAAGAGGTTTGCTTTGCAATCTTGTGTAAAATTTATAATTTTGGCCTATCTCCTTGGGCCCTAACTGCAAGGAACTAACCTTTTATTTCACCCAAAAGCGCAATGGATTTCCGCCAGGTTTTCGCGATCGATCTCGTGGAGTAAACGTTACCAACTTCTGAATTCTCGTGACGCTGAACTAAACGATCTAAAATAGGGAAATAAGCGCGGGTTCATACACTGTAAAAATATCAAACTGCAACTTTCTTTAACTTTATTTGTCTGAATTTCACAACCACAAAAACAATGCGATGCAATGTAAAAACAAAACGATAACAATCACGATGCGATAAAAACAATGCGACGTAATAATAAATGCGATAGATATAAATAGTTGAGAAAAGAGATGATCAAATGTAATTATAATAACAAAGAATTTCGCGCTAATATACAAAACAATTCAAAACATAAAAAGATTATTTTAAATTGATCTTGTTGTGGCGTATTTTTTACACTTGACAAATATACAGTGTGAGGCAAAAAGGGCACTTTTGTTAATTTTTACATGAATTTGGGATCCGAATTTTTTTGTTTAAAAATGTCCTCTCTAGGGGTAATTTTATGCGGGGAAACGATTCCGCGCATTCCTAAAACGCTTCCCTGACCCTGATCCACGGAAAATTTTGGGTTTTTGAGCAAAAATGACCAATTTTCGCATTTTTTCTGAATCATGGTGAAGCGTTTTCGCGCTTCGGGAATGCGCGCAATCGACCCCCCGCATAAAATTACCTATAGAGGGGTCATTTTTAGAAAAGAGGCTCTCAACTTGACCACATCTTTCCCGGTCAACCCCGGACCTGGACCAAGTACCAGTCAAAGTCAAGCCATGGAAATTGGACCGATTGAGAACGGTGCGCTGACACTTGCGGACGAACTTTTGCGGACCCGCAAGTGTCGGCGCGCCTTGAGAACCCCACTCATCCATCATCACTGTCCTCGATGAGCTCAGACATACCCCCGAATTTTATGTCAGCATCAACGGCAATGCCTATGGGAAATAATATACGCAATATTCGAGTCATCTCTTTATTTTACAGAGTGTCCAAAGAATGGCACTTTTAAAATTGTTGCGAAATTTTTCAAATTTAGTTAATTTCCAAAAAATAACCCTATATAGGGTTTTTCTTGCGAGGAATCGATTGTAGCGTTGCCGAACCTTGAAAACGCTTTCCTGACTCTGATTCAGGGAATTGATGTATGAAGCGAAAATAGGCTAATACAGGCTCAGAGAAGCGTTTTCAAAGTTCAACAATGCGCGCAATTGATTTTTCGCATAGAAAAACCCCAGATAGGATTATTTTGGTGAAAATAAAAAAACATGAAAATTTTGAAAAAATCGCGCCAAAATCACAAAACTGCTCTTTTTTGGGCATCCTAAGGAAAAATATACATCAAAATAGACAAGATAACAAAATTTAACATCCACATACGTTACTGCAAGTGCTTTGACATTGTGATATTAAATTTGGATCATCTTCACCGGCTACACATGTTGCAAAACAGCCTTAAAAGATATAAGTTAGGATAGAATCAAATTTAGGTCAAAAATTAAAAATCTCTTCGAATTCTTGTTCAACATGAAAAATTACACCTGTGCAAAAATTTTGAACAAATTTTGATTTTTTATGACATAGTGGGATTCGAACCCGGCCCATAAAACTGATAGCATAGCCTAGTGGTAAAGTGTTAGAGCTAAAATCATGACTCAAAAATTTATATAGCAATATGGGTGTCGTTTAAAGGTCTTCGACTATGCTGAACACGATGTTGATAACGATTTTTCATGAAAAATTTTCTGCCCTCATCTTATTTATCTAAGAGAGTATTTTTTTATATTAGACATTTATTTGTCACAAATTTCTTAAGCGACAATTGTCCTCGTGAAATAAGCTGATAAAATTTTTGGAGCTGTGGCATTTTTTCTTATCATTAGCAATTCTTTATTTTGATGAGCTTTTCTTCAAATTTTAACCCTGAGCTAAAAAAAATAAAATTTCATTTTTTAAAATTTTTATATTAACTAGCAAATGTGAACGTTTCATGCGGGCGCAGCAATTTTTTTCTAAGTTTTAGCGCTTAACGACGTACAGGGTGCCCCAAAAATTACAACTTTAATGATTTTTTTAGGGAACCGAGCGCCCTGATTTTTTTTAACCTGATTTTCCATTTTGGCGGGAAATTCAAATTCCAAACCAATTCCAAAAATCGCCAACTTGAAACGCAATTATCTCGACAACGATAACATTCCGAATTTACTGTAAGAACAAAAAATGCTCAATTTTTCATGAATTTTCCGAATTTATATAAATTATGGCAAATTTCGCTAATCTAAAGAATTTTCAAATTTTTGTCTATCTAGGAGTAAATAATAGGCGAAGAAACGTAGTGCTCTCGAAAACCCCATAGGAGCTAGATCGAAAATAGTGCTTTTTTGGACCTCAAAATTGACCTAAAAAATGAGAAAAATTGCTCCATCTCCAAAACTACGCAGTTTTGACTAGGAGTTGTAAAGACAAAAAATGAAGTAGAATTCACCAGCTTTCCAACGACACCAAAACCATTAGATATGGATTTAGCTGGCCAGAGATATGCCCATTTGAAGTTTGACCTAAAGTTTAAAAGGCCGACCTGCCGTACAGGGGCACCAAAAAGTCGGATTCAAAAACGGACTTCAGATTCGTGTTCAGCGACCCCGAAAACCTAGGGTATACCACGGTTTCAAAAATTGATTCGAATTTTCGTTACTATGGCCACCCATGATTCGACATTTCGAGACATTGTCTCTTAAATAGTCGGAGAGCCGAAAAAACCTCGATTTTCACACATTTTTGACTTTTTTGAAAGAATGTCTTGCTCGTTTTGGGTCTTTTTTTCAATCATAATTATTTTTCGCTCGATAATAATTTTTTTCTTCTGAAATTCAATAAATTGATAAGACAAGTAAAAGTTAACATCAAAAAATCAATATTTTATTTTAGAATTTATTTTTTTATATATTTTTCGCGATAATCTTCTAGTTTCATTTTGTAGTAGAAATTTTTTCTCAATCATTTTGAGATTAAGAATTTTAAAAGTTTTTTAAAGGGGGGGGAAACACTTTCATCAGAAAATCCGGTTTTTAACAGAAACAAAGTTTTTACACGTATGATTATATAGGGTAAAAAATTGCGAGGAATAGATTCCCGCCATTATTTTTTGACCACGATTTCAAAAAAGTGATCAAATACCTAAAAAATCGATTTTTTTAGGCGGAAAATTGCGTTTTGTGCAGCGAAAATTGTTATATTTCACTGCACAAGAAACACAATTTTCCCTGAATCAGGGTCAGGATGATCTCCGGGCGAAAATAGAAAATTTTTCGTGTCAATACACCAACGCCCATTCCTTGAATCAGGGTCAAGGAAGCGTTTTAATGCTCCGGGAATGCGCGCAATTGATTCCCCGATAAAATTACCCCAATATGGGTCATTTTTAGAACAAAATTTTTGGTCGAACAAAATTTTTCGGGCCCCAAACATCATAAAAATTACCCTTTTTCTGGCTCACCCTGTAATTTCGTAAAATTTCTTGTTTCAGTCATGAGCGATCCACTTTCTAAATCATCTCACGAAACAACTCCTTTGACGCAAGACCATGAGAGCCAAGAAAATTCTAGTGCTCAAGAGCCACCACTACCATACAATCCACCACCGGCATACACAGAAACCAAAGGAGTACCTCCTTTAAATATGGCTCCGCCACCGGAGTACAACAAAACTCCGAGCTCAAGTATAAATTTCTGTTATTTATACAAATTATTATGCAGGATGGAGCAAAAAACCATTTTCCACTTTACCATTTTTTCATGAATTTTGGACCCAAAAATGATTTTTCTAAAAATGATCGGTACGGGGAATTGATCGCGCGCATTAGGGAAGTATTTTCAAACTTCAAGAATACGCGCAATCGATTCTCATCATCGAAAAACCCTAGAAACGAGTATTTTAACATAAAAAACTAAAAAAATTGATTTTCGCTTCAATACACTGACCCTGAATCAGAGAAGCATTTTCCAGCTTCGGGAATGCGCGCAATCGATTCCCCGCATCGAATTACCGGGTCATTTTTAGGAAAATAATTTTCAAAATTCATGAAAAAATGGTAAAGTGGAACTTTTTTTGCGCCACCCTGTAAATAAATTTTTAGTTCCTCATGCTCCGATCACGCCAACAGTTTTTGTTGTGCCAATCAATTCAAAGCCAGCAGAAGCCACGTGTCCATATTGTAATGTGCCGATCACGACTCGTGTTGAGCATAAAGCGGGTAATTTGACTTGGTATCTTTTCCAATTAGCCTTCATTTTCATTTTCTGTTGTAATTTTACCAAGGTATTTATATTTTTAAATTAAAAACAATAATAGGGTTGCCCACCAAAAAATGGCAAATTTGGCAATTTTTACGAAATTTTTCCCCCTAAAATTACTCCTGTCGCTTTTTGCTTACACCATGTTTGGAAATGGATTCGGTTTTAGTCATTATTGTTCGAAAAATTTTCCAAAATTTGTTAGCATACAAGATGGGAAAAACCGGAATCTCTCAATTTTTGCACGATTTTTTCAAAAAATTTCAAACTTGTTCAATTTTCACCAAAATAACCCTTAAGGGGTTTTCTATACGAGAATTATCCTAGTCTTGCTTCAATACACACCGCTTCCCTGAATCAAGGTCGGGGAAGAGTTATCAAGGTTCAACAATGCGCGCAATCAATTTCTCGTAAAGAAACTTTTTAAAAAGCTTGAAGTATTTTGAACAAATCGAAAATCCCGGTTTTTTGTCCACCCTGTTATATTTTTAGGACGTCACCCACTTCTGTCCAATTTGTCAACGTCGATTGGGACGTTATTATCGTCCAGTCTCTTCAAGAATCTTGAAGTTCGCTTGTCTCATCACTAGTATTTACGTCATTTTGATTATCTGTATTTTTGTCGTGAAAGCTCGCGAATATAATCGATAATTTTTATTGTCTTGATTTTAACAAAATTGTGAATTTGTGATTCATTTCTATCTCACACGCTATTTTTCTGTTTTCTCATGAATATGAAAAAAGACTATTGTAATCATTTCTCTAGCCTAAAGCGGCGTATAGGCCAAGTTTGCACTTCGCCCCTGGCTATCCATTTCCTTATGTCTTCTTCATATAATATTTCTTCTTTCTCTGACCATGAAAACTGTATATAAACCATTGATTTTGATTGTAATTTTAGTGTTGAAATAAAGTTCCATAGTCTGTTTTTCACTCAACAGTGAATCCTAGATTTACGACACCGTGGGTGCCCGTCTAAGTTTTATAAAAAGTCCACGTGGCCCTTCATGGAAGCTTAGGGGCCATTCACATGTATGGTGGTCGCCGTACGATCGGTTGTTAATCTCGGCCTTGAAATATTACTAGCCGCAAATATTTTCAAGACTTACCATTGAAGGATGTAAATGAGTGTGGACTGTGGCTGGCGCTGGACTTTTTCTTCGCCTCCACTCTTGGGATGTGTAGGGGCGACGCGTCGATATGTGGTAGTGGTTTCAGGATATTTTCATCTCGAAATCCACCAGCTGAAGATATTGGTCGTACTGGGGACACCGGTCGAACTGGTTCTTTTGGCTAAAAAAATTTAATAATTCAAATTTTAGAGATGAAAATTTGGAGCTATTGTGAATCAGGAGGGGTCATTTAGGATAAAAAATCGAAAAAAATTTTTTTAATGACATATTTAGGGGTAAGTTTATGCGAACAATCGATTGAGCGCATTCCCGAAGCGTGAAAACCTTTGTTTGACCCTTAAAAATTGAAAAATACGTTTTTTTATCCATATAAAAATACAGAGCGTTCATTTTGGTCTGCAACATCAGTGTCTTTAGTCATTCTCGCACCCTCTCTAACGAATTTCTATGCGGTCTTTTTCTAAATTGTAGCTGAACAATGGCCGAATAGGTGCTGATAAAAATTTTCGAAATCCGTTGATCCTAACATTGTCAAAAATTACTGTGAAGTTTTCAAAGTCGATTTTCTTCACCTTAACAAAATGTTAGAAATTTAATTTTTGTATGAAAATACAGAGCTTTAGTCCCTCTAACACATGCAAAAAAACCGTATATAAAAACTATTTAACAGTGGCGAGATATTTGACTTTGAAGTTGATAGTCAAAAAATAAGGCAAAAACAAGATGACATGTGGTGATGGTGTAGTGGTTAGCGCGTTAGATTAGCAGCCAGAAGGTCGAGGGTTCGATTCCCGGATGCTTGAAGCCCACTATACCCTCAACTCAGAAGCCCACTATACCCTCAGCCAAAAAATGGATACAATATCATCTTGCGCATGTATGCCAAAGGCTTTTAAAAAATCAACAAGCTTATCAATTTAGGTGAACTTCTTAAGTTATTCAATTCACAAAGTACAAGTCTTTGGTTAGGCGGAAATGATGTGGATACACCGGGAGTTTGGCAATGGATTGATGGATCAACTATGAAATATTCAAATTGGGCACCAGGTCTTTTTTATATAAATTTTTCAAAAATCACCTTGGTCAATATAAACCTTGTCCCCCGAGTTCAAAATTTCAAACGCAATTATCTCGAAAACTACAACGATTCAGAACATGCCGTTAGAACAAAAAATGCTCCATTTTTCATGATCTTTCCGAATATATCATTTTTTTTCATATGATTGTAAATTACTGAACCGGTCCTTTAATGTTTTAGGATATTGTGACCCAAAAGTTTTTTCTAAAAATAACCCCTATAGGGGTAATTTTATGCAGGGAATCGATTGCGCGCATTCCCGAGGCGTGAAAATGCTTTCTTGACCCTGATTAGAGAAAAATTAGGTTTTTGAAGAGAAAATGTCATTTTTTCGCTTCAAAAATCCAAGTTTTCTCTGAATCAGGATCAGGGAAGCATTTTCAGGACTCGGGAATACTCGCAAACAATTCTCCGCATAAAAGACCCTATAGTGCCATTTTTAGAAAAAAAATTTCGGTTTCCAAAATCAAGTTAAAATCACGAAAATTGCAACTATATAGACCGTTCATCTCATTCAAATTCATAGATCGATATTAATCAATATGGCTATCAACGAATAGCAAGATTTTAACTTGGACAATCTCTATAATTTTAGCCCTAGGGGAGCCATTTTTAATAAAATTTAGAACATAAATTTTTTTGGATTTTGAGCCACGTTAAGTGACACTACCATTGTATACTTGCTCCAAATTTTCTGTATATGAGATTTCAATCTATTTTCAATTTAAAAATTTATGCAAATTTTAATCAAAACTTCATTGTCGAGTGTTATTAACGCTGAAAAGTGTCGGATTGAATTCTCGTTGTGTCCAAATTGCAATCAATCTATTATTGTGTCGCCTAATATTACAACAATGATTGAACATTTCAACTTTTTGATAGGCCGAGCACAAATTTTGTCAACAAAATGTGATAAAAATTTCAAATTTTTGAAGAAGATGCGCCAACTACAAATGTCCAACTGATAAATGTGTTAAAAGCGTCACAAAAAGTAATCAATGCACCACAAAATGATCCGTTCGAGAGGAATTATAAAAACGTGTATTGTATGACAAAAATTTATTGTTAATAGAGCCACGTTTGAATTTATTGTCAGCGTTTAAATTTTTCTATATTGGTTGTTCGAAAAGTTCGCGAAATTCCCATTTTTACTTTTTAGGAAAAGTGAAAAAGTAAAAACTTTTCTACAGGGTACCTCAAAAAAGGCAATTTTTCGGGTTTTTCTATGCGAGAAATTGATCGGCAATGCGCACAATCGATTTCTTGCAAGAAAAACCCACTATAGTGTTATTTTATTGAAAATTACAGTGTGTCCCAAAAAAGTGGAATTTTCGTGGTTTTTTCATGAATTTAGGGTCCGAAAATTTTTTCCTATATTGAAGCGGAAATGGCTTCAAAAATTCAATTTTTCCCTGAATCAGGGTCATGAAACGTTTTCACGCGTCGGAAGTGCGCGCAATCGATTTCCCGTGTAAAATCCTGAGGTTTGAGGGTTTCCCGGGGTCTTATCTGCAAGGCACTGATCTTTTATTTCTATCAAAAGCGCAACAGATTTTTACCAGGTCCACGCAATTGGTCTCGAACTTTTATTTCCGCCCAACACGCAATGGATTTCCGCAGGTCTTCGCGATCGATCTTGTGTAGTAAACGTTACCATGTCTCTAAATTCTCGTGACGCTGAACTAAACGGTCTAAAAATTGGAAATAAATGCTGGTGCAATCCCGATAAAAATGTAAAAACTGAAACTTTCTTTATTCAATTTATACATCAAAACAACCACAATATTGCACCAAAGTAAAACAGCAATCAAAAATGGCAGAAAATTGTCTTTACTAACTTTACGCTTTCCTGACTGGACACAAAAAACGTAAATAACAATCGCCAAAACAAAGAATCGAGTTTTTACACACTTCCTAAGGCGCCATTTATACTTCGGTCGCGACGCGTCGTACGACACAAAAATGCACTGTCGTGTCGAGACGCGACGGAAGTATAAATGCGCCTAACGACAGCGCAACGAAAATCCTTTTTTAATAGTTTGAAAGAAAAATAAAATATAGTTGGAATTTAATCAAAAGGATTTTCGTTGTAATATATAAACAAATTCAAAACCATAACTAGATTATTGATCTTGTTGTGGCGCATTCTTTACACCCGCATCAAATTACCCCTATACGGGCCATTTTTAGAAAAAAATTTTCGGGTCCAAAATTCATGAAAAAATCACGAAAATTTCACTTTTTTGGGAACCCTGTAAAAAACTTGAAAAAATCGCCTAAAACTCGCAAAATTTCCATTTTTTTGGTTTCTGTAAAATAAAATGCGCAAAGTATTTGAACAACCCACTCGCTATTTTTTTTATTTTGACCTTTCAGGGCTTGTGTCAATATTTGTTGAATTTTTGAAAAAATATTTTAGTAAAGTTCAAAAACATGGTTATAAAATGTGAAACAAAACTGATGAGAATGCTTGTGTCTGATACGGGACTCAAAGGTGGATGGATTATTAGTGTTCTTACTAGTCATGATTCTAAATTTAGAAAAGCCGTAAATGGGTATACTGTTACATCGGTAAGGGCTTAAAATTTGGATTCTATATATCTAAGCCAATGGCCCGTAACCAGAGTCCAATTTTGCAAATTTTTTCGATTTTTACTTTGTGCAAAAAATTTTGGCCCTAAGCGGGATTTGAACCCACAACCTTTATGACCAATAAGCCGCTGCTGTGTCACTACATCAATGAGGCTTGTTGACGGAGAAACTTTTTTTCAAACCAAGTATTAGTATAAAAAAAGGTCGAAAAATCTTTAGAATTTTCATTTTTTCATAAGAAATTTCAGGTTTGGGGATCAATTGCTCCCCGTGCTTCTTTGCCTACGAGCCTGGCTATACCTTTCTAAATTTAGATCACTGCCAATGACATTAGCGAAAATAAAGGGTATGCTTCAAAAATTTACAAAACGAAAATTTTTGTGAACAACCAGCAAAATCCAATCTACACATTTGTTATGAAAATCCCTACAATGGACTGTATAAACACTGTTATGGACGATATCATGGAAAACGAACAAAATGAAGTAAACTTGATTTAAAATACTAGACTAGGTTGGGAGGAGACATAGGGGCGGTTTTGGGGGGGGTGGTGATGGGAATCAAAAATAGCACCCATATGAAGGCTGATACTAATCTCTAGATTTTGTATTTTTACACACAACTTTAGCTGCTAATAATGCAAGACGGCAAAATCGCCGAAAAACTATCCCATTTTCACAACATGGAATGTGATTTTTATAAAATTTTCAAAAACTTCGATGGCTTGCCTATGCCCAAAGTCACTTATGAGCAAAAATATTTGATTAAAGAAAAACAAATTGGTGTCATTTTTATGGAAGATTTGAGCAAAACGATGCAAAATTTGGGAATTTTTGGGTCTTTGAATGTTTTTCAAGTAATTTATGCATTTATATATGTGCCCCAACATCATTGTTTAAGATAAAAGCCATAGCCAAGCACCTTGCTTCATTTCATGCACATCTTTTGGCCAACGAAGGGAAGTGGAAAAATCGATTTCCTGGATACCATTCAAATGATGAAGAAATGAAGGATATGACGAGGAAGATGAATAATAAAGCTATTGAATCGCATCCGGGTACGCTTAATCCATCCATCTCCCAGAATAACCCTCTGTGATATACAATAACTCTTTTTAAAATTTTTGATCCCCAGAAAAATTTCAACCCCCCTCCCAGAATAACTTATATGACATACAAAGACTTTTAAAAATGTTGAATCCCACATCTCAAATTTCAGCCAGACCCCCACCTCATCATCAATTTCCACACTCATTCTCCATATACAGGGAGGAAGTCGGGGGCTAGTGTTCCCCCAAAAATCCATGAGAGGTGATGGAAAGAGTCCACAAATTTCTGAAAGGATCTTCGGCATGGCAATCATCAAATTTTTTTAACTTTACTCATGAAGAGTCATGCCCAGGAGTCTAAGTTGGGCCCGGATCATCCGAGTACAAGCCCAGCCCTACGGGCTTAGGCCCGGTCCGTAAGTCCCGGGTCTGAATAATTGGGCTTAGGCCCGGTAGAATCGTGTCCCCCCCCCCCAACCTGAAAAAATATTCCCCCCCCCCAAACTTAAAAAAGTCGTGCTCCTCCAAACCCGAATTCTAGCTAAAGTCCTGCGTTTATATCTTCACCTCATCACCTTATTTTGTAATGTTTAGAATTCGCTATACCACTCCAAAAAATTGAGCATATATGCTATGATAATAAACTCATCGAATATTCTCTACAAGGCTGTTGTAAAGATTTAGGTAAGTTGTCAAAAACTTTCGGTCATCGCCATACATGCACAAGAAGGGAGAGATGCTACACCCTCTCAATTCGTCGTATCGAGCGTATTCAACTAGCATTCGTATTTGGCCAACAATTCGTATTTGTCCGGCGATTCGTATTCGACCAACTTGCACTCCCCTGCTTGTGCATTTATGGTCATCATAGAGGCTTATAATTAAAGTCCGTTTTTTTCTTTTCGCATAGCACTCTCTGGGGCTATTGTTCTTTGACTTTTACCATCCGCGACAACTACTTGATTGCGCTGACCAGAGCGCCCCCATCTTTGACCACAACTTTGCGCCGACTAGAGTGCACCACACATTTATTGGCCCGCGCCTACCAGAGCGCCACATTTTTGCCAAATCATTGAGGTAGTGCAATCCTGTGTCACCGCAACTTTGAACTTGTTTCCCCTCTGTTGAAAACTCCTGAAATAACCCACTAGACACCCGAGCCACCCCGTTCCGACATAAGTAGCATGTAAACTTGAGATTTAAAATGGTCCATCATATGTGTTAAAAATAAATTTTTTAGGACTTCCATTATTATTAAACTTCGGTGACTTATGGTCAAATAATGTTCTTTGGAAGAAAAAAGAAAATGGTTCTCCAAATGAAGTGTTAGCTTTTATAGATTTTCAATTAGCCTTTGAAGGTAAAGATATACAAGTATAGAAACAGTATTGGCCAAAAATCACATTTTTGGGGGTCGGCTGGGGGTTTTTTACAAAAAAATTTTCAAGTAAAAATCGAATTTTTCATTGGGTGACAAGTTAGTCACGTTAAAAACTTTGCACATGTGGTGGAAAATTGATATTTTTGAAAAAATTTTCCCTAAGAGAGGATCTATACTTCAGTCGCGTGCGATTAGTCGCCGCGACTAGTCGCTGCGATTAGTCGCTGCGACTGCGACTGACGTATCCAGCTACACTTTAATTTTTAGTCAGTCGCAAGAGCTGCGATTAGTCGCGGCGACTAGTCGCAGCGACTAATCACAGCTCCAATCTATACTTTTTGGTTCCGCGATTTAGTCGCGCGACTTGAATCGCAACGTTTGGGGAGACGAGAGGTTGCGACTAGTCGCGAGGCGAACTTTTTCAAACTTTTTTATTTGTTGATATTCAGAAAGTTCATGAAAAATGGAGCATTTTTTGTTTTTACGGCATGTCCTGAATCGTTGTAGTTTTCGAGAAAATTGCGTTTGAAATTTTGAAT